>WOVY01000025.1:0-135145 GCA_013436015.1 Rhipicephalus annulatus
TGATGGCTGTAGAAACTATACTGGGATGGGTACTGCAAGGGCCGTCAGAGCAAAGCAAGACAACAACACATAATCAAGCAGTTCATGGTTCTGAAGGTCGAAGATGCGGAGACAGAACTACAGCAAGAGCTACAGAAGTTCTGGAGCCTGGAGTCAATGGGGATCACAAGAAATAGTTTGGATACACCGGAAATGAAGGGTCGAAGAATCGAGCGCAAGATTGTACAACAAAACGGTCGCTATCAAGTCAGCTTACCATGGAAACAGGACGTAAAACTTGGAAAGCAACAATGAAAATGCGATAAAAAGACTACAGCAACTGACTAAAAGGCTGCAAAAAAATGAAGGCATGCTGTATCGCTACGACAAAGCTATATCAGAGTACATACATGCATTAGGAGTCGCAGAGGAGGTCCAAGAGTCATCAGAACAGCCAAATGCACTTTGCTACAACATGCCACATCATGTGATCATTAGAGAGACTGAGCCACAACAAAGGTTCGAGTAGTGTTTGACGCCTCATCACATTCTAGAAAGGCATGTCTCTAAAACGAGAACCTAGAGAGGCAGGACGCAATTTGAATGAGGGCATGCTATCGCTGCTCATTGATTTCCGAAGAAAAGGTGGCGTAAGTTGGAGATGTTGAAAAGCATTTCTACGAATCTCTATACTAAAGGATAGAGATGCAATGAGATTTCTGTGGTGGAAGCATGACACGCTGAAAGAAGGTTAATGAATGAAGTGCAAACATGGCGCATGACAAGAGTAACATCCGGAACAACACCAAGCACGTTTATACTGGCAGCTACAATTAAACACCATTTGAAACAAGTGGAAGACCAGTTTCCTGTTACGACAAGGACACTGCAGAAAGCGATCTACGTGGATGATGTCATTTTGGGAGCAGCAACGCTTGATGAAGCAGTTAAGTTGTACAAAGAGGCAAAGCAAGTGTTCAGAGAGGCAGCGACGAATTTGAGAAAATAGACATCCAATGAAGAGCGATTAACAAAATAATTGATGAAAAACGAAAGAGACAATTCTCTCATAGATATTCGATCTAGAGGATTTACATTGCTTCTGGGCTTGATATGGAAACACTCAAAGGACATGATTTGCTTCCCTATTGAAAAACGGAGTTTATTAACAGATACAACGCACTTGACAAAATGGGCTGTGTTACAAACCACAGCGAAGATATTTGACCCACTCGGTTTGTTGTCGCCATTCACAGTACGCGCGAAAATAGGACTGCAGAGACTGTGGAAAATGAACGTCACGTGGGACGACCAGCTCCCTAAAGATGAATGCGACAAATGAAAGAACCTTATGTCTGAAGCGGAGGACTTTCGAGTTCTAGAAATCCCACGATGCTACGCAAGCAAGAATAAACCAGTACAAGCATACAAGCTGCATGTATTTGCCGACACGAGCCCATTAGAATACGGAGCGGCAGCATACTTGATAGCAGTATACCACGATGGAAGCAAAGAATCAAGGCTGGTAACAGCAAAAAGCCGCGTAGCTCCAATTAAAGAGCTGAAATTGGCGCGACTTGAACTGATGGCAGCGCGTGGTAGCATCAAGATTATGCGACTACATCAAAGGTCACTTCAACGAAAGTTTTCAGGAAATACACTGCTGGACGGACTTGATGATTGTGCTGCACTGAATCAAGGGAACAAGCAAAAGAGATCCGTTTGTTGCCAACAGAATCGCATAAATTAGAGGAAAAACACTTCAAGCAAGCTGGTCGTTTGTCCAAAGTGACGACAACCCTGCTGACCTACTTACACGAGGAATAAGCGCAAAGGCATTGATAACGTCAAAGTTATGGTGGAACGGTCCCGGAATAACATCACTGGAAAAGAACTTAGTAAGCATAATTGGCACAAATACAGACGTGGAAGACCAGAATAAAACACAATGTCACCAATGCATGGGAAGATCCGAAATTGTGACAATCTTGGAAATCGAAAGGTATTCATCATACGGACGGCTTATAAGAGCGACAGCATGGGTGTTCAGATTCATAAACAACACAAGAAATGAAAATCACAAAGTGCCGTTGACAGGAAAAGAGGTAAAAATGCAGAGAAATACTGGATAAGACAGACCCAAATATTACTAAGACAAACAAAGGGTGAGGCCTATTCAAACAATCGATAATTTGAAATTAATGGACACGAAGTCTACCTTGATGACGATAGAATCATCAGACAGAAAGGACGATTGCAGTGCAGCCAAGAATTCAACAAGCACGTAATAGTAATTCCAAAGGATGAGCATTTCACGGAACTGCTAATACGTCACGTGCATAAAATGGTATCACACGGAGGAGTTCAAGTGACGCTAACGCAACTTCGAACTAAGTTCCTGGATATTGCAGGGTAGACAAGCAGTGAAAAGAGTTAACAAATGTGTCGTCTGCAAGAGGCCACAATCCAGACAGGCGACTCAAGACAACCTCCACTTCCGGCGACAGAGTCACTGAAGCAGAGCCATTCAAAGTTACGGGAGTTGACTTCACAGGACCTCTTTACGCAAAGGACAAGTACCAGATTGTGAAGCAATATGTACTGATATTCACCTGCGCGGTAACAAGAGGAGTACACTTGGAAGTTACCAACGATATGTCATCATCAAGTTTTCTACAAGCATTCCGACGATTTACAGTTTGACGGGGAATACCAGCCGTAATATACTCGGACAACGCCAAAACATTTATAAAAGCTGGAAAGGAAATCAACAGAATGCTCGAAACAATTAACAACGAGGGTCTTAAAGAATTACTGCAGTGGCCACAAATTAAATGGAAAACAATAGTTTTTCATAGTGGGGAGGATTTTACGAGCGCCTCATAAGAAGCTTGAAGACGTCGATGCGAAAAATAATATCGAAAACACAGCGTCGGTAGAGGAGCTACGCCACTATTGTAGCAGAAGTTGAAGGAACACTCAACAATCGACCATTGACTTACTTATATGGAGAACCTGACGAGCCAATGCCACTAACGCCGGCTGACATCATAGGTGGACGGCGACAGCTTCAAGACGGACAAACAAGACTATACAACGGTGACATTGAAGACACATGGCGACGCAGATGCAAAATCGTGCGCGCTTGGTGGAAAAGATGGCAATCAAGAATATATCAAGGAAATAGGAGCTATGGTCAAAGCCAAGACACGGCTAGCAAAACCACTCTCACAGGGTGACATCGCGTTGGTTGAGGACAAGGCTCCAAGAACATTTTGGAAAATGTGCCGGACTGAAAAGCTCTACCCTGGGCGAGACGGAATCACAAGAGCTTGTCTCCTTCGCACAGGCAAACAAGAGCCTCTAAGAAGATCGGTGAACCACATATACCCAATGGAAGGTTGTTTCAAATAGCCCGCCAGAGCTTATCACATTTCAACTTGGGCGGGCGGGAGCCTATAAAATATCATCATCAAACGCCGGAAGAAGAAGAAAGAAGACTGCTGCCTGGAGCGAGCGCGCGCTACTTCACTTCTTCTAATAAACCGTTTTTCGTTCGAAGCAGTCCCTTGTCTCGATCGTCTTAATAGCCGATACCCGATACAGACGCTGACGTAAAGGAGCGTGAATGCCAGTGTCAATTTGGTGAGATACTGTGGAAGCGCGGCCTAAAGTCAGTTGCTGGTGATCGAAGCTGGCGCGGGAAGCGCTCGAGGAGGGCGATGATGTCGGCGCGCTGCTGAGCCGTAAGGTTGGTGTCGATGCAGCACAAAATTGCGTCGGTGAATGATGAGGAAGAGGGTGACGCGCAGCAATCAACAGCGCAATAGGTAGCGCAGTCGAGTGGTCAGGAACTACACGTGCACTCGAGAGATCAATGTCATCGGCAAACCCCAGGCACTCTCCGCACAGTAACTTGGAAGGCGAGGGAAACGGATTGGAAACATCAATTGCACTTGATCCATCGTGAATGTTCAGAACGGCGAAAGGGATCAGGAAGCACTTGCGGCAAACAGTGGTTCAGAAGGCGTAAAAAGAACAGTTGAGCCACTAGAGGACGTCACAGAAAAGCGGCACTAGGGCGGATGAGAGCGGGGGTATCGAAGTGTCGGCGGCAGCGACAACTTTTGCAGGTGAAAGGGGCGAGTCGAGTGAAGCAGCGTCGCATAACGGCGCGAACTCCACTTCGGCGCGAGCACAGTCGATGACGGCATAATGAGTGCAGAGAAAGTCCCAGCCTATTATAATGTCATGGGAGCACTGCGGGAGCACTACAAACTCGACGACATAAATATCGTCAGCAATAGCGACGCGTGCTGCGCATGCAGCAAAAGGGCGAATTTATTGCTAGCTCGCAGTGCTTAAAACGAAGTCGTGAAGAGGCATTGTGGCTTTTTTTAGTCGACGGCAAAGTTTTTCAGTCATTACAGACACTGCGGCGCCAGCATCGACCAATGCAAATACAGGTATAACTTCAACAGAGACAGCAACGACGTTGGACGGCGAAAAACAAGGTCTTGTGGAGTTCGAAAGATCAGCAGTTCTTGCCCCCGGAACTGTGGCTCCTAGTTTTCCTCAGAGACAGGGTGAGGTTGACGTAGCATAGGGGAAAGGGAAACGGCGTTGAGGTGAAGGCAACCGGTGCCTATTGAAGTTCCGGCGAGGTGATGTATCCACGGTGGCAGGCTCGCCAGATACAGCAAGCTCCGGTCGTGGTGAGAAATTATGATTGTTGGGCCGGACGTCGTCACGCGGGAAAAAACTCACGCCGTCGACAAAATCGCGCCACGTGAGCCGCGATTCCACAGGCGAAGCATATGGGGCGGTTGTCTTGAGTTCGCCAAGGGTTCTGAAAGCGTTGTGGTGGTGGCCGGGAGAAAGGACGGGCAGCTGGTACATAGGCTCAGTCGGTACGACAAAGGAGCGCGCGGACGTAGGCGTTCGCGACAAAGAAATGTGGGTGTTGCGACAGGCGGACGTCCGGTTCCGTTCAGTGCTTCAGCATAGGTCAGTGAAGCAGCCACAAGTAGTGCGTGAGCTGTTGGTAGCGCCTCGGACACTTGCTCCTGAACTACTCACTGTATTGATGGCGCTGAAGAAGATGCGGCACCTTCGGAGGTATAAGGCACGAGGGACAACTGGCGTGCGACCTCTTCTCGTACAATTGCTTGATCTCGAGAAGCAAACTGGTGTGGTCTATAGCTGTGCCAGCCGACGTTAACGCGATGATTGTTGCACATGGCGCGCTGGCACGACTGGTGGTGTCACGCTGTTTTCCAGAGCTCGTCATAACTCTGACAAAGTTGGATCACTTCCACTACCATTTGTGGGCTCTTGGCGACAAGCATCTGAAATGCGTCGTCAGTCACGCCTTTCAAGATGTGTTTGATCTTCTCGGATTCTGTCATGGCCGAGTTGACACGCCGGCAAAGGTCGACCACATCTTCAATATAACTGGTGTAACTCTCACCATTCTGCTGAGCCCTAGTACGCAAGCGCTGTTCGGCCCGTAGTTTGCGAAGCGCTGGACGGCCAAACAAGTTCGCAAACGCCGTTCGGAAGACCGACTAGGGGGGGGGGGAGGTCTCTCTCGTGATTACGGTACCACAAACTGGCGACGTCGGTCAAATAAAATTGGACTACAGTAAGCTTGTGCGCATTGTCCCTATTGTTGTGCTTGCTCCCCCCGGTCGTATTCGTCGAGCCAGTCTTCCACGTCCTTGTCATCGGTTCCACTGAAGGTAGGCGGATCGCGTTGCCGAAAGGAGCCGAGACAGACAGGAGCTGCAGTAGTTGGAGCCGAGGTGGCCGCCTGCTTATCGTCGTCCCTGGACATCGTAGCAACTGGAGGCAACGTATGGTTTCGTAATTCCAAGATTATGCGTTACCCAGCAACTCCACCAATTAAAACGAGGCGTTTTATAGCGGCACTCTTTTATAAAACAGGAGAGCGGTCACGACAAGTCAAGTGGTGATGGCGGAACCAGCCTGTGTACCCAGCCAACCAAACGTCGTCCTCTTCACAGAGTGAGTGATACCCCCTGCCTATCCGAGTAGCACTCATCTTCTTCACTACAGTACTGTTATTGCATTTTCACAAAATTTATTGCAATAAATCGTGGTTCCTGGAAGCTCGCGTTAGCGCACGTCATAATATTTCCCAACGTTTTGATCATCCATTTAAAGCACAGCCTGTCTTCGGATGTACAAATACGCATTAACGCTCACCATTATTTTACCTATACATCTCTGGAGCCCAATGCCGAGGTAAATCACGTCAATCGTTGATTGAGCCATTTTTATTAATGAGTATTTACGTGTCCGTGTGTATATGCATACATGCGTGTATGTATTGTTTCTTTTTTTTACACCTTTTTTTCAGTTTAAACTAAGCTCTTTTTAATGACAATTTTCATATTTTAATTTCTAACTGTTGCAGTGTTCCCCTTATTGAATTTTTTATTCATACGTTACCATTGTTTCTGCCTTCCCTTTTCTTCGCACGCTAGTTCATGGAACTGTACTTTACATTGTTTACTGGTTTCACAGAATATTAACAATATCCTTCACTACAACGTTGAGTAGCTAAAACTCCTGTGTAATGGGCTTTTAGGGTATACGGATAAAAATCAGCGTCCCTCTCATTATAAAAGCCGCAGCAAACATGCTCGTCTTCAATCAGTAAAGATAGTATGAAATTTTAGGATGACTACGAATTTGTGCAAGGTTGAAGATGACATGCGTATACACTTTCAAATGCGAAGTATTTCTTATCGAACTTCGGTGACCTTGCGCATATCTATCTATCTAGCCGCTTACGTTTGGGTGTCCTCGTGGTTACGTCCTTGACTAGGCGTGAACCAAAATTAGCATGGCAGGGCAAGATGGTTTGACGAATATGACGCGATGGTCAAGACATGAATAATGTCCCGATCCCGTTGCGTACGTCGTCAAACACTTCTCGCCAGTCAGTGGCACATACCAAGGGCGGGTATGTGCCGCTGGTATGCGGGTATGTGCCACAAGTGATTGGCTCTTAGTATTTACCAAGGAACGACGAGAACACACATGGGCAATTTTAAAGCAGCGTTAAACAATATCCAGCATCGATAGCGTCGTTCCAACGAAGGCATAGAAATAAATGCCAATGGTAAAAAAAAAATTGACATAGGCACCGTTGACCCTCCGACGAATGCAAATAATAAATTTCAAATTACCAGCAGGAATCGAACCCAAGCATTCTGCGTGGCAGTCAAGCATTGTACCACAAAGCTGTACGCCAGGTCTCAGAGCTACTTTTCAAATAGACGCTAATCTTCGCGAAACGTCAATAGTGGTTGCATTGCGGCCAAACCCAAGTTTATAAACATTACGTATGTACTCCTTTTATACAGCCGCCATTTCGTGTTAACACCAATTGTGACCAGGTGCCATGCTCTGAAGTTTATTTATGTAGCAGTATCCAGAGCTAGTATCTTCGCGAGCATCAGCCCTTAATATAGAAGAGAGAAAGAAAAAGATGCAAGGAAAGGCAGGGAGGTTAACCAGACGCACATCCGGTTTGCTACCTTGCACTGGGGAAGGGATAAAGGGGAAAAAATAGGTTGCAGAGAGATGAGAAGGTACAAACAATCACGAGCACACTCGGAGAGCACACACAGTCTACAGGCGGTTGCTCAGGTTTGTTGACTTTAGGTAAAGTAGCAGTGCTTTAGTCGCTTTCTGCGCAACTGAGGCAGATGCCCCAAGGTCCTAGTATCTTCTGCACACAAAATGGTCTGGGGTCAAGTTGATTCAAAACCATCCGGAGCTGGCATCGTTGTGTGTCGTAGCAAGCGCAGCTGCACAGAGCGTGTTCGATGGTCTTTTCAGCTCCGGAATAGTCGCATGTAGGAGTGTCTGCCATACCAATGCAAAAAGAGTACACCTTTGTAAATGCAACACCCAACCAAAGGCGGCATAACAGTGTCGCATCGGAGCGGGAAAGTTGTGATGGTAGCTTTAGCTTGAGCGAAGAATCCAGTTCATAAAATTGACACCTTTGGAAGCTGCTAGATGACCAGAACGTGCGTGTGAGATCTCGAGCCAGCAAGTAAAGTTGTCTTGCTGCATCATTCCTTGATAGAGGAATCGAGACTACACGGGTTCCTTCATGGGCTGAGCGGGCTGCATCATCGGCTAATTGATTTCCAGTAATACCGATATGTCCAGGCAGCCATTGATCTATAATATCATGCCCTCGTGCTAGAGCTTCATGATGGCAATGTCTTATTTCTTGCACCAATTGGTAATGACTCCTCCTACGCATGGCAGACTGCAAACTCTTAGGCGCTGCCTTCGAATCACAGAATATGACCCATTTTTCCTGGACGTTCTTGAACGAGATATTGTAAAGCAGCCCTTATAGCAGCAAGCTCTGATGCCGTAAATGTAGTAATATGCGACAACTTAAACTTGATTGTCATTGCTGCTAATATAAGCTTCTGGTGTTGCTATTAGGCATGTTTCAGTTGACATCGTTGCGCAAGTGCAAACAACTGGTTATATAAGCATCTGCAGCTCTTCAACATGTGCCTGTGCGTGCAGCATTTTGTACATATATTTAGCGTCACTTCATGACGTGTTGCTCAATAAAAAAATTGCAACACGGTCTCGTTCTCTCCGCATGTTTCGCATAACGTTCACTCCCGGGTACGTGGGATCTGCTGAATTTATTTAAGAGAGAAGCAATGAAAATGATAAAACCAAGAAGTGTAAGAACGCACTTTCTTACACAGGCTGAAAGCTGTCAGGCCGAGATCTAATGCCGTATAGTTAAAAATAAAACCTTGAAAGGCGGCTCCTACGTCACCCTGCATGCTTATTTTCTGAGAGATGGTTCGCTAATGCTGCTACCACCATGGCTTTGGGGATGTAAAACTGCTCGATATTTTTTTTGTTTCTTCTTCTGAGAAGTATGCTTCTTGCAAACGTTTGCGATCACCCACGGTGCCCTTCTGATCGCACCCAATCGCATTTAATCTATTTTTTAACGGCCGTTTCAGCGATGCACTTTGATTCGAACCTGAGAGATACTGGATAAACAACCTGAAAAAATTTTTGGCATGTTAGTGTGCTTCCACTGTGCTAAATTTAGGCACCTTGCCCAACAGGTGATGGGTGGACAAGTAAGATTAACAAATAAAAGTTTATGGGAAACATTATTCGGCTCCTGAAGGTTTCGTTGACGCGGGTGGCTGGGGAAGTAAGGTTTGAGCTTACATATCCTGGGCGCTTGATATGAAAGAGCTCCACGGTGAAGGACTTTTATGTTGGTTAATGTTTCATGCAAGTAAAACATTAGCTCGACTAGTTTCTTTCGTGTGGCTGCGGATGCTTTATCGTCAGCGGCAACTGCCCACGCACCGTAGGCCAAGTACCCCGCACCTGATAAGCGCACCAACTGGGAGGGAAAAGGCGAAAAACGACAAAGACTTCGTTTAAGATATGCGCCGAGATAAATCTTGGTGATCACTCTCGGCTGCGAACTGTCACAAATATGTAACCGTATTACGGAGCTCGCAGTCCACACCAAGCAGACCCTGTAGCTTCATGAAAATGAAGGCGCATGAGACTAAAAATTGAATCACGCTGATTTTATTTTATCAAAAGTAAAACTGAATGTATGGCTGTACAACTTAGTATAACAGATTACACGCTCAATGCAACTGTCAAGATCAAAATTAGGAAGATCTTTCAGCACAAGTGAAAATCATGATTGTGTCTGATGTCTTTGGTTAGACTCTAATTACCAAGATTAGTCAGAATGTTCTGATCAATACCCAAGGAAAACATATATTAGAAAAGATGGGACCGAAGTGGTAACCGATTCATATATACGAACACTTTGCACATATTTGTCCTTCACGTTACAACAGTAAAGTGAAGAGATAATTTCAACAGTACCAAGAAGTTTTCGCTTACGTTACAGAACCACTTTGCTGCTTAATTTTCTCGGCTTCCTACCGTCTACCTGCTAGGAAAATTACCACTGATTAATTTAGTTGTATTTTAATCTAATAGGGGATTCACCTTCCGGGCACTAATAGAGAACAATCAGCACCGAACGCACAGGAAGTGTGACGTTGGAGAAGATGACTGCATGAATGGCCGCTGTGTTGCCAGGTTGAAAGGATAGTCATGTTATCCAACTGGGGAAAAGTAGCCAACTTCAGCCATGAGGCGTGAAAGTAGACGAATGTGTACCCACGCTAGGGCGAAAACAACTGCGACATTTTTAATCAACGACTAAATGCTTGCGCTTTCTGACAGAAATGTACACGATCACAACTGCAGAAATTGTAATTGCTGAAACCAATTAAGAGAAGGCATTGCTTGTCGCGACAAAAAGAACGCCAAGCCAAGATTTTTTTATTACAATATTGTGGTCTTGAGCTATTCTTTCACATGTAAACCTCAACTGAAGTCTTAAAATATCAATACTTCACCCGCACTTTGGATCGGTGGAACGAGTATTAGGGCATGTTTTGGGGATCACTGTTTAGCTTGCTTGAGTGATTTTTCATGATGTACAACAGCTCTATCTGTAATTATTTATTTGTCACTTCTTTGTGTCACTATTAGTTAAGAGCATAATGTTGCTTTTTCTTGCTCATGCGTTTCGGAACTTTGATTTAGTTTTTATTGATGATAGTCATCATACACCTAATATATAGCAATTCTAAAATTACCACTTATATTTTATTCAAAAACGTTTTGACACGTTGCACCAATTGTTCATTAGAGTATATAGCAAGTAAATATTATTCCTTTTGTGCTGATCTGATTTTTTTCTACTGTCTGCAAGAACAAGCAAAAGGAAACATTTTTGTACGCGTAAACGAGTTGAACCAGTAAAAAAAATGGTTGCTTGTTTCAAATTGCTATGAAGAACTGAACAACTCGGTTGAGTTTAATCAGTTTTGGGTATAAATCATTGCTCATTCATAAAGCATAAACTGTTGACTCTGGGAACCATGACATACAACATGACGAATTGTGTCGCGCTGTTGCAGAAACCTGTATTGCGTGACTTCTCTTGAAATGAGTGGAACTACCAGCTACGATTAAAAAAATAATACTTAATGAGTGTGTGCTAAATCATAGTTGCTGGGATTGAAGCACACTGAGCTTACGCTTTTCATTCAGAATTTACATTCACGTTGGACAATGTGTGCAAGGCTCCGATTCTCGGCCAACAGTATTTTTTTTTTGTTGAGCGGCAAATCATATTTGCGAAGATAGAAACACGCTTTGGTGACCACGTTTTGACACTGGAACGACGGTGGCTGCTACATCACGAGTCAACGAATTTATTCAAATGGAGAAAATAAAATGTAGCTAATAAGTTTATCTTCTTTCCTTAAACGTTGTCACTTTTGCACAGGATAGAGAAATCTGGCAACCGCGATAGTGTGACGATGCTAATTTCGCTTGCTAAGCTGGCTTGCACCATCTCGCAAGATTTTGTGCTTCCCCCGTGATGTCACTGCCTCTTGTGGGTCAAGTTGGTCATCACTCCGCCGCAGTATACGGTGCTCGGACCCGAAGGAGGCGGGTTGGATCACGGTCTATGGAGGAGAAATGGTGGCATTGTGCGGCGTAAGTGCACTTTCAAGGGTACCACATGGTCGAAATTTACGGAGCCTTATACTACGGCGTCACTGATAGCCATATTGTGCTTTTGGGACGAACGCACCAGGTATGATTATTACACCTATTTGAGCGGCCTATGCTTGTGATAAGTGACATTAAAACCTATTATTGTGACCTTGTGACCTCAGGTCAGTGCCGGCACACAAACACACACACACGCATATATATATATATATATATATATATATATATATATATATATATATATATATATATTCAATCGTGCGTAATCATATCACATATCACATTGCAAGGTATCGCGAAAATCAGGCCGGTCCAAACAAGTATCCCAACACAGTGAAAAAATGGAAGCAGCCACTGAATCTTGACTTTCAGTTGAGTAACGTCCTCTTTTGCTTTTGATCACACTGCTCACATGCTCGGTGACCTCTGCAGCCATGTGATGTTGACCTCGACAAGGTGGTGCTGGAGAGCTTCTTGATTGTAGATGATGTTGAGGTGCAATGTGTACAAATAGTGACACACATAACGCAGCCTACATGTGCCATTGTTCGCCCGTGTTGTGCGCTGTGGTTCTTAAGTCGGACAAGATGCCTGACATTAAAGGTCCATGACAGAACAGCGAATGTTAGCGCAAGTGCTATCTGTTCCTTTCAAATTGCCCTCTGTTTCTGTACACATCATCTTCAAGTTGGCGTGAAGGGCACCCTCTACGAAACGTGAACCTATGTGTTCCTGACCTAATAAATGCAACTTTTCACCACGTCACTCCTTTGGGCATGTGGCGATAGCACAATGCGTGACAAAATTCATGGACAATTCACTCACCTGCAACGTTGAGGAGCGTGTTGTTGAGGACAAGTGGCCACGCAGCCGTCTCTCTACTCTCGGTGAACTGGTCGAGCATGCCGAAGAAAAGCAGGCCCACCACTTTGCTGGAGGCATGCATGAAGACATTCACACCGCCACACGCCAGAGCAACCACCCAACTGTAGCGTGAGTCCGGCCCAGTCTTACGCCGCTTACGGCCGCTGCGCCGACTATCCGCCTGGCTGGAACTCATGCCCGATAATAATGCCCAGGAAGACGCGGCACGCCGACGCTCTTCCACCGCGGCGCGGCGTCACGAACGTCCTCCCGTGTCACAGGAGGCGCGCTAATTGAAAAAAGGAAAAAAAGAGTTGGATTGCGAAGGAGTTGCAATGCTAACGAGACAGCGTAGCAGCTTCGCACCGCTGCTGCCTCGACGAAGTGGGGAGCCTTTGTTGTCTACATTCGATTTTTTTTTAATTTTTGCTCTCTTCTAACTTTTTGTGTCATTTTGTTTTTATGTTTTTCAATTATTTGTTTTTCTATGTTTTTCTTCTTTCGCTTTCTACCATTTTTTCTTTGATTTTCTCTGACTGAATTTCTTTGTGTGCTCGCTGTATTCCCGTCCCTTGCCCAAACCCTAGCTGTATATACCACACTATACAAGGATGTTCTCTTAGCGTGCATGGATAGACGGCTGGTTAAGACACTCCCCTGGGTATGATGGGGGCGGGAGTTCGAATATTGCTGCATCGTGAAAAGTTTTTCGTGATGAAGCTCCTTAATCTTGTATGCCGTGTATCGTATCCGGCCCAAGAACGCAAGCCAGCTATCTTGGTTGCACTCACGTGCCTTTCCTTACAATCTACTAAACCCCTACCCCTTCCCCTCATTTCGCTTTAAAAGACTGACGGCAATAAACACAGCCGTTCACTACTGTCCTGAAATGCGTGTTGGTGTCATTGAACGTGGCCCAGCTGATACATGGTGTTAGAAGTGCGGAACTGGAGCCTTGCCTGCTCGACAATGAAAGAAGCACCGTAACAAGTAGGTACCTACACCACAGCCTTCAAAACCACCGCAAGCATGGAGTACATCAAACCATCGGAGCCTCTGGGTCTCTCGACCAACGGGGGAAAAACGTGGATGCTCTTCCGGCAGAAATTTGATTTCTTTTTGGCAGCCACGGAATGCACTGAAAAACCAAGGTCATAGGCAGCAAAAACGGCTCTTTTCTTTAGCATGGCTGGTGAAGAGGCACTTTAAGTGTACAACAACCTTACGTTCAATGAAGGCGAAGACAAGCAGGACTATGGCAGGGTAGTGGCCAAGCTCGAGAAATACTACGTCGAGCAAGAGAACACAATTCACGAGCGCTGCGTCTTCCGCTCTCGACTACAGAGCGAGGCTGAACCCTTCGAACAGTTCTTCCGCGCGCTGAAGAAGCAGGCGCAGTTTGGCAAGTATGGGACGATGATGGACGAGATGGTGCATGACCAAATTGTGTTCGGTACAAACTCACCAAGGTTTCGGGAGAAGCTGCTCAGGGACAATGGCCTTACGTTGGACAAAGCCGTGGCTTTATGCAAGGCGGCAGAAACACCAGCACCTGAAAACTCGCTGTGGTGGAAGACTGACGGAGACCTTCACGTCCTTGCAGCATCGTCAAGCTGAAACTTCAAATGTTCCCACTGCAGCCGATCTCATGCATGGCGCTGTCCAGCCTACGGGAAAACTTGCTACTTGTGCTAGGGGCGTAACTATTTTGCGTCATGCTTCCAGTCAAACGGAGCCATCTTCGAAGTAAAGGACGAGAGGAAGACGCCATACCAAAACGACGACTTCGATGTTTTGGACGTCACCATCGGAAACAACAACAATGACCGGGACTGGATCATGAAAGCGAATATTGCAGGCAAGGACATCAACCTCAATATCAACATAGGGTCCCAAGAAAACTTGATACCGCTGTGCCTTTCCGAAAAATTCAGGCCTGTCCACTGAAAGCAAGCAACGCGGTTCTACAATCCTATAACGGCGGCGTCATCAAACAGCTTGACACATTTTCGTCGCACGTGACCATCGGGGACCAGAGCGTCTACACAGACCTCTTCGTGATTAAGAAATACCATGGTGCCCTCCTGGGTCTCAAAGCTGCGGATGACCTGAGGCTGATCAAACGGAACGTTGATGCCGTAGCAATCCTTCCACGATCATCGATGAATTTCCCCAGCTTTTTCAAAGAACAAACCGTGTACAGCGCGAGTACATGATCACCTTTCGCGAGGGTGCCGTGCCCGTCATTGAGCCAGCCAGATGAGTGCCTTTGGCGCTGCGAGAACCTCTTCGCGCTGAACTACAGCGAATGGAAGTGGAAGGCATAATACGAAAAGTCAGCAGCCCGACAGATTGGGAAGCCCGCTGGTCATTGTGCTTAAAAAGGACAACAGGTTGCTGGTATGCATGGACCCAAGAAAAAATAATGAATGCCTTAGGAGAGAACATTATCAGATGCCGTGCCGAGAAGACATAGAAGCAGAGCTGGCAGGAGCAAAGGTGTTGTCTCTACTTGACGTTAACGCCGGGTTCCATCAAATACCACTGGATTAGCAGTCTTCCAAAATGTGCACCTTCGAAACTCCCTTTGGCTGTTATCGGTTTCTTCGACTGCCTTTTGGCATTTAATCGGCAAGCGAAGTTTTTCAAAAAGCGCTCAACGAGATATTTAATGGTTTGCCTGGCGTGCGTGTATATGTTGACGATGAGCTCATTTGGGGTGCTAACCAGAAAGAACACAATGAGAAGCTCAAAAGCGCGTCTCTAGCGGCAGAAAAAGCAGAAATGACGTTCAACGCGTCAAAGTGCTTGTTCGGAGTTGACCTGCTTTGGTCGAAGCTCTGTTGAAAATGCCGGCACCACGAGACAAACATGCGGTACAGAGGCTCTTGGGTGTCGTCAACTACATTTTCAAATATGTGCCGTCACTATTCCAGCGCACTACTACTTTGCGTTCGCTGTTGAAGCATGATGTTGTTTTTGACTGGACAGCAACTCATGAGAGCAAATGGCAGGCTATATGCAGAAAGCTCAGTGAGTCGCCACGTCTAGCAATTTTCGAACCAGACCGAGAAACGAAAATAACAACGAAGGGCAGGCACCTGCCTCTGTAGAATCTCCGTCCGGCTCGTCCACGGTAGTTCCAAGTTGTCCGCAACAACCTTTGCAGCCAGTTATACCACAGTGAATGTCGCAGCGTCAAACACGTCGTCCGGAACGTCTGGGATGCGATCAAAGCTTTCAGCTGTTGGGTCAACAACGTTGAATGGGAAGATGTATCGTATCAGGCCCAAGAGCGCAAGCCTTGGTTGCATTACATGTGCATTTCTTTACTATCTACTAAACCCCTAACCCTTCTCTTCGTTTCGCTGTAAGAAAACTGACGGCAATAAACACAGGCGTTCACTACTGTCCTGGCATGCGTGTTGGTGTCATTGAACGTGCCCCGGCTGATACATGCCATACTTGTCGGTCCTAGCCACCCCTAGTGCGCCAAGTGTTCACTAGATGGCGCTCGCATCACTCGAATCGTTCAAAATGTCAACATAAAACCACGCAATATGCATCCACATTTTGACGAACATTGACGTCGCACACAGGCCAAATTACACGACAAGTACTGAGGCACAAGAGACCTCACTCTTTGACGATGCAGCTAGAACAGTGAATGGCAAATACGCGGCAATCGTAATTCATCAAAGAAAACAGATCGACTGTATGTCAGCACAAAACACAGTCACAACTAGCGTGGAGGAAGCACGAATCGGCCTCGTCCTACGAATCCCCGAGTCCACCTTCATTCTCACAGATTCAGAAGCTGCCTACCAAAATGCCTGTAAAGACTACATTAGCCCCATTGCGCATCCAATCTTTACACAGCTATCGACCCCACGTACAGAGGGAGACAGGAAACAGTGGACGTGCATACCCGACCACTGTGGAGTTAAAGGCAATGAGCTCACCCGTGCTTTGGCCCGAGAACTACTCTTCCGGACCTCCAATCCCAGCTTATCGCATCCACTCTCAGCTCTGCGAATGGGCCCGCTTCTCACGAATACAGAAATTCTGCAACATCAAAGACTCGAATGTCAAAAACTTTCACCTCCAGGCCCAAACCTCAGTAAAGAATCAGCATGGTGTGGCATGCAGACCCTGTCCTACCCCAATCTATACAAACTGTCAAACAGAAATCCGAACACACACCACAGTGCAGGTTCTGCGCCAATAAAACAGCTACCTTGTACGAAATGATATGGGACTGTCCAAACCATCCCCCTTTGCAACCCAGGAAGCTAGCTCAGATCCGAAGACCAATGAGGTCCTCGTGAAAGGTGCTAGGACAGCGGCCCTCATTAATGGGATCCCAGAGTAAACATCCCATTCACTGATCTATACTTACGCATAAAATATTGCTACGGGGTGCCACAAATGAACATTGTAGAAAAGAGGACGATGTTTAGGGCGAGCTCGTGCAGACCGGGCTCCATATTGTATGCCTGCCTGTTTACAAAAGGAAAGGTACTTTTCAGACACCTTCTCCTCGTAACATTTTGGTAGAGAGTGCGGGTCTTCCCACAGTCAACACCACGACGATTCTACGCAGCGGATGTTCCTTGGCTGCCTGTGCGATGCCTGATCAAGACGAGCACGAGGATTCTTTGGAAACTACCCCAACCGTGCTTCGTCCAACTACGCAGCAACCAACAGCACCGCATCAGCTGCTACTAACCGCACCATCATCCTGACTCATCCGCGTGACCCAGGCACAATTTCGGGCAGTGACAGTACTGACGTGGAGGAATGGCTTCAGCTGTACGAAAGGGTGAGCGCTCTTTACAACTGGGATCCGACGCTCATGTTGGCCAATATTATTTTCTACCTTGATGGTACAGCTAAAGTTTGCTTTTCCAACCACGAGGAAGATATCACGAGTTGGGACATCTATAAGCAGAAACTCATTGATCTCTTCGGCAAACCCATCGGGCGTCGTCGTGCTGCGCAGAAAGAACTAACTTCCCGACTCCAGTCCGGCACCGAGTCGTACGTCACATACATGACATGTGCTCGCCCTCTGTCAGAAAGTTGATGACAAGATGCGGGAATCTGAAAAGGTCGCGCACACCCTCAAAGGAATCGCCGATGACGCCTTCAATCTCCTCGTATTTCGAAACTCATCGATAGTAGACGACGTTATTAATGAATGCCGACGCTCCGAAGGCGCGAAAAGCCGCCGTATCACTCTACACTTTTCGCGTCTTCCCAACACGGCTGCAACATCTACCTGCGAGGACGCCCGTCTGCCACCAGCCCCGGCTGCTTCCAACAATATCGTGCGCATCGTGCGCCACGAAATCGAGGCAGCATCTCCCCTGTCTGACCAAGTCCAGGCCCCTGACGACTCTCGCGCCACGATTTCTTTGATCAAGAGTGTCGTACGCCAGGAACTGGCCAACGCCGGACTTCAGATGCTATGCCCCGTCAACCAACCTGACTACCGACTGCCCAGTTCACCTAATGTGTCCTGCAGACCGAACAACCGCCCACGTTACCGGAACCCGGCAGATGGGCGAACTTCCGATGACAGGCCGATCTGCTTCAACTGTGGACGAGTCGGCCATATTTCACGTCATTGCCGCACTTCCTGGGGTTGGCAGCCGTGGTCGCATTATGCCAACACCCGAAGCCCACCTTCTGGCTCTCGGAGGCCGATCTACATGGCACTAGATGATGCTTCGCCATCCAGGTCCGCCCAACCAAGCCGCTCCCCGTCGCCCTCTGGACGCCGGTTCCGCTCAACTAACCGACGTCGCTCCCCCTCACCCTCCTACCACCAGTCCTCGGTAAA
The DNA here is from genome assembly GCA_013436015.1 of Rhipicephalus annulatus. Taxonomy (NCBI): domain Eukaryota; kingdom Metazoa; phylum Arthropoda; class Arachnida; order Ixodida; family Ixodidae; genus Rhipicephalus; species Rhipicephalus annulatus. Next base: position 18,347 of record WOVY01000025.1, read on the forward strand.
CTGACGGGCGCAGCTCCTAGAGGTGAGCCTGCTTCGACGACCCGAAATTCCTCTACACACGATACCCGGACACAACAACTTGATTAAAGTAAATGTTGGCGGTACTTTTGTGGCGGCACTCATTGACACCGGCGCTCACATATCAGTCATGAACTCCAGCCTTTGTGCTCGGCTCAAGAAAGTGCTCACTCCTGCTCCGATCATTCTTCTCCGAGTAACTGATGGTGCAACACCAGCGGTCACCGGGATTTGTGCCACCCGTGTCAATGTTTCTGGACGTCATACCACTGTTCTGTTTTACGTACTGGACCACTGCCCACATGACATCATTTTGGGGCTCGATTTTCTGTCAGAGCATTCCGCCCTAATTGACTGTACTGCTGGTGTTGCTCAGCTCGTCCTACCACACGCCGTTGGCCCTCCTGATCCTGCGCCGCCAAAGCTATGCTCCGCCGACTTTGTTCGCCTATTTTGTCGAGCTGTGACGTATATTCACGTCTCTCCTGATCCACCTGAGGCTGACGGCGATTATGCCATTTCACCTAATGCTACAGTACTCTGTTCGCTCAATGTTGCGTTCCCCCACACCATCATCCCAATGAAGGACAACGTGGCATGTCTCCCTATTGTGAACTTTGGACTTTGCTCTGAAGTGGTGCCCCGAGGAATATCCCTTGCAACCCTAACCCCGCCGGCGACTACCACATATCGGCCTTGACAGAGGATACACCGTCATCTGCTAGTATTCACTCGCGCAGTACACTAGACTGCATAACTGGAATGATTGCCTCTGATCTCCCGGCCGAGCATGTGTCTGCGTTTCGTGGCCTTCTTGCGTCGTATCAAGACGTCTTTGATCTCTGCGACCAACCCCTAGGTCAAATGACCGTCGTAAAGCATCGGATCAACACCGGTGATGCAAATCCAGTACAGCGGCGACCCTATCGGGTTTCCTCCACCGAGCGCCACGTGATCCAGCAAGACGTCGACAAGATGCTTGCCCGAGACCTCATTGAACCTTCTTTAGGTCCTTGGGCTGCGCCCGTTGTGCTTGTGAGAAAGAAGGATAACAGCTGGCACTTCTGTGTCGACTACAGAAATCTTAACAAGGTTACAAAAAAGACGTGTATCCTCTGCCGCGGATAGATGACGCTCTTGACTGCCTTAGTGGAGCAAATTATTTCTCTTCAATCGACCTTCGTTCCGGGTACTGGCAGATATCAGTTGATGATCTGGACCATGAAAAGACGGCATTTATAACTCCCGACGGGCTCTATCAGTTCAAAGTAATGCCGTTCGGGTTATGCAAGGCCCCGGCTACATTCGAACGAATGATGGACGCTCTTCTTCACGGTTTCAAGTGGTCAATCTGCTTATGCTACCTTGATGACGTCATTGTTTTTTCGCCAACTTTCGAAACTCACCTCGAGGGTCTCTCAACAATTCTTTCGGTTTTCCGCAAAGCAGGGCTCCAACTAAACTCGTCGAAATGTCGTTTCGGCCGCCGGCAGCTCACTGTCCTTGGACATCTTGTCGATTCTTCTGGTGTTCGTCCCGATCCTGAGAAAATCCGCGCCGTCAAAGATTTCCCGGTGCCGACCTCTGCGAACGATGTTCAAAGCATTGTGGGCCTTTGTTCTTACTTCTGTAGATTTGTGCGGAATTTCGCTGACGTCGCACGCCCGCTCACGGAAATACTAAAAAAAATGTGACTTTTCTGTGGGGACCTGAACAAACCAGAGCATTCGTTGAACTGACGAGTAGACTTACGACGCCACCGATTATCGGCCACTTTGATATATGCGCTCCAACGAAAGTGCGTACCGACGCCAGCGGCCATAGAATCGGAGCCGTTTTGGCACAACGACAGCATGGCTGCGAGCGCGTTATTGCATACGCTAGCCGTCTTTTATCGCCAGCAGAGCGAAATTACTCCATCACAGAACGCGAATGCCTCGCACTCGCCTCGGCAGTGGCTAAATTTCTGCCGTATTTGTATGGACGCCCGTTCACGGTTGTCACTGATCACCACGCTTTATGCTGGTTGTCGTCCTTGAAATATTCTAGTGGACGTCTCGGCCGGTGGGCTCTACGGCTACAGGAATATTCTTACACGGTTGTCTACAAATCAGGTCGCCACCATGAGGATGCTGTTTGCTTGTCGCGTCATCCAGTAGACCAAGCCGACCTTTCTGAGAGCGATGAGTCTACTTGCGGTTTGGCACTTTCCGCGTTTAGCAACATCGGAGATCAGCAACGCCGTGATCCTCACCTCAGAGATATAATCCTTCGGCTTAGTGGTCCCACAAATCCTCCGTCTCTCCGTATGTTCCTGCTCCAAGATGGCGTCTTATATCGCTACAGCATGCATCCTGACGAACCTGAGCTGCTGTTGGTCATACCACAACATATGCGTCAGACTGTCCTTGCACAGTTGCATGATATTCTGACAGCTGGACACCTGGGAGTTTTAAGAACTTATGACCGCGTTCGACGTCGCTTCTTTTGGCCCTGTATTTACCGATCCGTCTGCCGTGACGTCGCCTGATGCAAATCTTGTCAACACAACAAGAAACCAGCAACCCTTCCAGCGGGACGCCTTCAGCCCATTCAGATCCCATCCGAACCATTTTATAGGGTAGGTGTTGACTTACTAGGACCGGTCCCTTTATCGGCCAGCGGAAAGAAGTGGATAGCAGTCGCCACGGATTACACCACTTGGTATGCCATCACACGCGCCCTTCCTTTCAGTTGTACGACCGACGTCGCTGACTTTCTTCTAGAAGACGCCATGTTACACCACGGCGCTCCTCGGCAACTGCTTACCGATGGGGTCGCTATTTTTTATCACAAGTTATCCAAGACATATTACATTCTTGTGCTACAAAGCACAAGTTAACAACGGCGTGTCATCCTCGAACCAATGGGCTCACGGAGTGGCTAAATAGAACCATCACGGACACCCTCGCCATGTACGTTTCTTGCGACCATCGTGACTGGGACTCTGCCCTTCCATTTGTAACATTTGCCTACAATACGTCTCGGCATGACACTGCAGGTTTCTCGCGATTTTTCTTCCTGTACGTACGAGAACCTACGTTGCCTTTCGACACGCTCCTTCCTGCCGTTGGCCTGACGTCAGAATATGCCCGTGATGTGATCTCTAGAGCTCTAGAGGCACGTCAGATTGCTCGTCGGCGTCTGAGTGATTCGCAGGAACGACAACGACAGGTCTACAACGCGTGCCATCGTGATGTCCACTTCAGTCAAGGTGACACAGTACTTCTCTGGACGCCGTCGCGGCGAGTTGGCCTGTGCGAAAAGCTGACTTCACCGTACTCGGGTCCGTACCGTGTGGTGCGCCAAGTCACCGACGTAACATGTGAAATTGAACCTCTGAACGCCATCAGCGCGCGATCGTGTTCTGACGTTGTTCACGTCCCTCGGCTGAAGCGTTATTACTCGGACCAGCCAAGCACCGAGACGGTGCCTTCGCCGCCGGGGGTGATGCTACGGGGTGGCACAAATGAACATTGTAAAAAAGAGGACGATGTTTAGGGCGAGCTTGTGCAAACCGGGCTCCATATTGTATGCCTGCCTGTTTACCAAAAGTAAAGGTATTTTTCAGACACCTTCTCCCCGTAGCAATATCAATAAACGTTTTATATGGCCCCCAACCATGGCCAGGAAGCGCTGCGCTGCGCGCATTTGGCCGTCTCTTTAGCAAAAGCCGGTCGCTGAGCACCCCGCTCCCGTCTTCTGCCTGTGCTGTCTCGGCACGTTCACGCACTCGACACGCGATGTTGTCTGGTCGGCCTGCTCGTGCATCGTCACCTGTGACTTGTTCCGAAGGTTTTAAAAGATTGTAAAAACGTTTGCACGGTGTGAATCTCAGGAGAATCGAGAGCGATTCATTGATAACATTTGCAGCGCCAAGCAAATCTTACACGATGTCTTTGAGCGAGTGCAATGTGCATGTAGATGGTGAACAGCCGCCTTTCTATGACATTAAAAGTAAGTTGACGGCGCCAATTCTTTATGTATGTTACCAGTAAAACCCGCATTTACTGTGGTAGTTGTGTCTTCACAGAGCCGTCGGCAAACCACTACCACGCTTTCGCGTGCGTTTGTATATTCGCAACTTCCAGGTACCGTGGCGCTGTTGAGCGGTGACGGCTAAGTTCGCTAGATGAAAAAAAAGACCTTAGTGGCGGCCGGAAGCTCTGTTGAGATGATTGAAGTTTTGAACCTGCTTCAAAAGGAGACGCTGCTGCTTGTTTTCACGCGTTTGTGGTCGTTTTGAACGTTATGAACGGTCTCAATATCACCCTAACCCTTTGAGTTTCTCGAGTTAAAGGGATAATAGAAAGGAAAAAGAAAAAAAATCACAGCATATCCATGGAGTGCATGATGATGAGTGGGGTGAAGCGACCATCAATCCGTCCGCGCTTTCGTCCGTCCGTTTGATCTTGCTTCCGTGCGTCCATCCGTTCACGCGTTCGTCTGTTCGTCCGTATGTGCGTTTGTCTGTCTGCACGTACATGCCTCCATGCGTCCGTCCGTCCTTGCTTCCATCTGTCCTTCCGTGCATCTGCCCGTCTGTCCATCCGCCCATCCATTCGTGCGTCTATTAATCCGTCTAGTGAACACTCCAAGTACCACAATCTCGCATCTTTTTTTCATCATATAGAAGTACCGCCATCCAGCGGAAATTCCAAGGAATAAACTAGAGGTGGCATGGCCGGACTAGAGGAGCGGCACGCACGCACTCTCTTACGAACTGCGTTTCGTGTCTAGTTCCCTCACCGCCACTAATTCATGGAATATGCAGCCAAACCCTCGCTAAACCTTGCTAAAACCAATGAAGTGACGCCCAGTGAGTTTAACAGGGCAATTTTTTCTGGACAGATAGTGCTCAAAGTGCGTTCGTCTGATATTAGTTTTTTTCAAGTCAGCATCAAATTCAATGCAATTTTAATTGAAGATTAGGTCACCAATACTCGTCTCTCAAGGTTGTTTTATCATAAACAAGAGAGAGAGATAGACTTTATTAATTGCCGGCAGATTGCTGGGATGGGCTCCCACCTAGGGGCCAACGGAGAGACCGTGTCTCCCGGCAGCTTCCTTGGCCTGCTGGATCGCCCAAAATTGTTTGTCCAGGCCCGAACTGAGCAGCGCAGTCCGCCAACGCGCCCGAAGGTCTTCATTGGAGGCCGCGACCCCAGAATTTCTGACTAATGCTGGACATTCCCATAGTATATGGTCGAGAGTGGCTCTGGTGGTACAGTACTTGCATAGATTAGAACTATAGACGTCAGGATATATGTGGTGCATGATGACAGGGTTCGTGTATGTGCGTGTTTGTAGCTGTCGCCACTGAACGGACTGGGCCCGATTTAGCTTGGAGTGAGGTGGAGGGTACTCCCGCCTTTGCAGTCGATAGTGTTGAATTATGTCATTAAATTTAGTGAGCCGATCGTTCCATTCCCACACCGGCGCAGAAAGGTCCGTTTGGGTGGCCGCTTCGTCTGACGTGACTCGGTACGTAAGACCTCGAGCCACGTTGTGCGCCACTTCATTCGGATTGGCCTCCGCGTTACCTAGTGGTGTGTGGGCAGGGAACCACAAGATGTGTACGTATTTGTCCGCCTCGTGAATTTTGCCTGTATTAAGAATCCGCAATGCCTCGGGGGAGATTCTGCCGCTGGCGTAGTTTCTAACGGCTGTCTGCGAGTCGCTGATTACGCATGAGGCGTTAGTGTGGGCTATGGCCATCGCGATAGCCACTTCCTCTGCTGTTTCTACGTTCCGTGTGATGACTGAAGCGCTGCTTTTGCATTGTTGTGTGTGGTCTACAACAGCAGCCACAAAGTGGTGACGTTCCTGGTAGCGTGCTGCGTCGACAAAGACTGCCTCATGGTTGCGCCCAAACATCTTTGACATGGTCCTGGCTCTACTGACACGTCTGCCCTTGTTGTGTTCAGGGTGCATGTTTCTTGGCATGGGTGGTACTGTTAGCTTAGCACGGATAGTGCGTGGTATGTCGTGTTTGTCTCCGTGTGGAGTGTGGTAAGTAATACCGAGATCACATAGAATCTGGCGGCCTGGCTTAGTCTTGGCTAAACGCTCGAATTGGGAGATTTGTTGCGCCTCAATAAGTTCCTCAAGGGTATTGTGTAAACCAAGTTGAAGGAGCAGTTCGGTGCTGGAGTTTTGAGGCAAACCTAGCGCCTGTTTGTAAATTTTCCTAATTAGGCTGTTGAGTTTTGACTTTTCCGCGGTGAACCATCGGTGGTACGCCGCCGTATAGGTGATGTGAGTTAGAACAAGCGCTTGGATCAAACGGATGATGCTGGCCTCTTTCATGCCTTTGTGTTTATTGGTAATGCGCCTAATGAGGCGCATCGTGTTAGACACTCTGGCTTTAATGTTGCGAACTGTCTCTCCGTTGGTACCCTTACTTTCTATAATCAAACCTAGCACTCTGATTTTGTCCACGGTTGGTATGGCGTGACCATCGCTTGTAGTGAGTTTTATATCAGCGTGTGCCTGCGCTTGGGGATGTTGTTTAGGTGGCCGACCTCTAAGTTTAGGGCGATATAGCAGTAGCTGAGATTTCTCCGTCGAGCAGGATAGTCCAGTTCCTTGTAAATACCGTTCGACTGTGTCAATCCCCTCCTGTAATCTCTGTTCAATGGAACCGTCACTGCCGTCGCACACCCAGAGGGTGATGTCGCCGGCGTAAATGGTGTGATGAAGTCCTTGGATGGTTTGAAGTTTTGAAGGAAGACCAATGAGGGTGAGGTTAAACAACATGCGAGATATCACGGAACCCTGCGGGGTGCCCGCACTTCCTATGGTTATTTCGGACGACCTGAGTGCTCCCACAGTGATCGTGGCCGTTCTTCCCGTAAGAAATGCCCTAATATAGTTGTACGTGCGAAGCCCCAAGTTTAGGGTATTGACCTGATTTAGAATGATGCTATGCGTGACAGAGTCAAAAGCCTTCTTCAGATCAAGACCAAGTTGCCCTTAGTGGAGCGTCCCGTACTGTCTATGATGTGATGCTTAAGCTGCAACATGGCATCCTGCGTTGAAAGATGCCTGCGGAAACCAATCATGGTGTGTGGGAAAAAATTATTGTCTTCGAGGTAATTTGTCACTCTAGTCAGGAAAGCGTGTTCCATCAATTTGCCAATACAAGATGTTAAGGAGATGGGCCTAAGATTGTCAGTATTCAGTGGTCTGCCTGGTTTCGGAATCAGAATCACCTTGGCCGTTTTCCAATGCGGGGGCAAGATTCCGGTGTTCCAGCAGTTATTAATATAGTCTGTGATATGCGTGATCGACTCATCGTCCAAATTGCGTATCATCTTATTCGTGATGTTATCCGGACCTGGTGCAGATTTGGTGTTAAGTTTTTGTAGGGTGGCACGGATATCCGCTTCAGTGAATTCTTCATCTGGAGTAGTGTTGATCTGGCCCGTATAATCTGGATGCTGCTGAGTAGGAGCCTGAGAGATATATTTGAGCTCTACCTCCCTAAGAAACTCCTCGTCGGTGCCGTTGTAAGCATGTATTAGTTTGTTGATGGTTTGTCGTTGGGCGGTTTTGCTGTCTTCTGGGTCGAGCAGGAACCGTAGAAAATGCCAAGTTTTACTAAGACTTAGCTGCCTGTCCATCGCATCGCAGGTTTCATCCCAGTGTTGGCGGCTTAGCTGTGTTGCATACATCTCTATATCTGTGTTGAGGAGTGCTATGCGTTTCCTTAGGTTTCTGTTGTGTTTCTGTGTCTTCCACCTCTTTTGGAGCGATTGCTTTGCCTCCCACATGTGGAGGAGCCGGCTATCAATCTCTTCGAGGTGTGCCTTGGGAGGTACGATTCGGGTGGCATTATTAATATCCTGTTTAAGCGTGTGTATCCAGTCCTCTATGTCACTGATGGGTTGGACCTGGTTCTCACGTGATTTGCGGAACTGGGTCCAGTCTACCAACTTTAGCTCTTTTCCCGTGGGTTTACGTGGGCCACCTTGAACATGTACCTCGATGATGTAGTGGTCACTACCCAGGTCCTCTAGGGTATTTTACCAGGTGGCTGCTGATGTGTTTCTTGTGAACGTCAGATCAGGCGTTGTGTCTTTACTGGAGCTAGTGCGCCCCGCCGCGGTGGTCTAGTGGCTAAGGTACTCGGCTGCTGACCCGCAGGTCGCGGGTTCGATTCCCGGCTGCGGCGGCTGCATTTCCGATGGAGGCGGAAATGTTGTAGGCCCGTGTGCTCAGATTTGGGCGCACGTTAAACAACCCCAGGTGGTCAAAATTTCCGGAGCCCTCCACTACGGCGTCTCTCATAATCATATAGTGGTTTTGGGACGTTAAACCCCACAAATCAATCAATCTGGAGCTAGTGCCCGCACGTGTGGGTGTGCTAGGGTTGGTGATGAGAGTTAATCCTTCTTGCTGCGAGTCAAACCAGAGGGCTCTACCTTTAGGAAACACATAAGAGTATCCCCAGGCAGTGTGTGGTGCGTTGAAGTCCCCCGCTATTAAGATGGGATTTTGGCCAGCGATGTTGAGGGCGCGTTTAAAGAGTGTGAGAAATCTGTGCTTCTTTTGTTTAGGATTGCTGTATATGTTTAGTATAAAAAGACTTTCCTGTGTCTTACGTTGCGGAACGAGTTCAATAAATATATTGTCTATATTGGTAATTTCCGTGTCGTGTTGCGTGAACGTAAGGTTTCGCCTAATTAGGGTGGTAAGGACAGTCGTCTCCCCGTTGGCATGTCCGATCGAGCGGTAGCCTGCCAATTTAGCGAGACAATGTGTCTTCTGCAAAAAAATGATATCGGGCTTAACTTTCCCCTTAAGGTATTGGTTAAGATTTGCTTGCTTATTCGCGTAGCTTCTACAATTTCATTGCCAAATTGTGTAGGCGTGATTTCTAGCTATGATGAGATGCAGGGGGTAGGAGTGTCGCCGGCTGTATCACACTGAATGCCAACGAGGAAGGTTGCTTTACATTCGCTGTGGGGTCCAGTCCGCTAGGTGGCAGAGGGGTGATTCTAGCCTCCACAGCGATGAGTCGCTGTTGTAGGTGTTCGTTTTGTTGCTGGTTAATTTTAGCTATAGTCTCTACGCGGTCAGTAAGGGCTCAGATCAGTCGGGATGCGTTGCTCATCCACTCATTTATTTCTTTGACTGATTGCTGAACTTCCTTCAGGACTTTATTCTCGGGCGTCACGCGTGCGGGTTTGTATTTATTGGCCTGGGTTTCGGCTCTGCGCTTGGGAGGTGGTGGTGTTGTACCTTCCTCCATTTTTTCACTGGGTGTAACAGCTGAGAGCGGTGGTACTACTGGTGGAGCATGTTTTGTTTTTTTATAGTGGTGTAACTCCTCCTTGAGGGTCCTGTCTTCCTCTCCTAAAGCTGTCATTTTCTGGTTACATTGTGCTAACATCTGCTTTAGCTGTGCTATTTCAGCCTCTTATTTATCAAGTTTGCCTTGAGAAGCGGCCTCCTCAGACCCCGAGCGCGCCCCCTTGACTACGTCTACCCAGCCCACCTTGAAGGTTGCGCCAGGTCCAGGTGTACGGCTACGAGATGTTCACTGCGACCGGGAGCGGGGCCGGGAGCGGGGCCGGGAGCGGGGCCGGGGCCGAGACCGCGACCGAGACCGTGACCGAGATCTCGACCAGGCTATCTTTCCGGGCTTCCTGGTAGGGGTACTGTCCCGCTGCTCGAGGCTGTTGTCGACAGGCGTTGGCTTCGTCGGGTAGTCTTCATATTGTTGCTATTGTCGCTCCCATCGCCGGCGTTTCACCAGGTACGGTGTCTTGTAACGTGCCCTACACGCCTTCTCGGCCGTCTTGTGGTCGCCGCCGCATAGTTGACAAGTGGGCTGGCATTGGTGATCTTGCGGGGGGTTGGTCGTACCACAGCCACGACACACGTGGTCTTTCGGGTTTGGGCATACATCTGCGTGGTGCCCCAGGCGACCGCATTGGTAACACGTCTCTATCTGTTTGCGGTAAAGGGAGCACTTCAACATTGCCCCACCGTATCGAACGTATGTTGGCACGCGAAGACCAGTGAACAGTACGACCACCGTCGTTGTGTTGCTGAGGCGTTTTGCAGCGATGGCTGTAGGGTTCTTTGTTGTAATCACATTAGCTGTAATATCTCGGGCAGTATCTTCCAACGGGATATCACGTATCACGCCTTTTGACGTACCGTCTGGTGCTGCTTCATATGCGCTGGTATCGTACGTTTTGTTGCCGACCACAATGCGAGAGATTTTTCGGTATCTATCAGCATGCGCCTCGATGGGTGTGCTCACAACGATGATATTTTGCTGTAAATTTGGACATATTGTGTCCTCATCTTGGGCATCTCTCGAAATTTCAGCGGCGTGGTAAATGCTAGTCGCCAGTCGGGCGGCTCCATGATCGGTGAGTCGAAGGCCGCCTTTAGGTCGGATGATGATCTTGTAGTCACCTCGGAGCAGCGGAGGCATCCGGCTTAATCTTGTTATTTGACTCAGGCATTGCTCACGCCGTTTCCTGCTGTTATTCCCTCGTTGAGAATCCGCATCGGGCTCTAGTGATTGCCCGCGGGTCGACTTCTTTGATCCTACGGTGCTCCATCCTGTACTTTTTTCGAATTCTTCACGAGAAATGGGTTCTCCCTCCACAGTGACCTCCATTTCTTCTCAAAAAGTCGGACGCGTCAAACGCGCCGACCGGTGTTTCTTGGTGCCCGCAGAGCTAGGCCGGTCTAGGCAGCGGCGTCTCTGGCAGCTGCGCTGCCGGTGGCTTGGCAGGCGTTAGGCCTATCTCTCTCGCTAGCATGGTTGACAAAAATGCGTCGGTACAGGTGTCAAAATTCAGGTCCCCACCTGGAACTTGGTGCCGGGCGATTCCTGATGACAAGCTGAATACGCGGGTACCAAAGTCTTGCGGGCTTCTAGGTGACTTCCACTGCAAAACATTCGTTGAAACCGGAGCCGACACGACGCGCGTCCACTCGCTCCGACGAGAGCAGCGTCTCCTCATAAACAACCGTCATTTTGTTTATGATCAACGTGCGCGGGTTTTTCCCTCCATTCAAAAGTGTCCACGCGTGCCGCTCGTCAAGTCCGGCCGTGGAGGTGGCTACCTACTACCACTACTACTACTACTGCTACTGCTACTACTACTACTACTACATACGTCGTGGACGCACGACCCACGGCATAAGGAGCTTCGCCCCTAAAAGCCGACTGATTTCACTGCGAGCCTGGATGCTCACAGCTTATATACACAGCGAGGAAAATTGAGCGACTTGTTCCAATTAGCGCCCAAAAAGCCATCAGGGGTCAAGGTTGTTAAATTTAGCAGTCAAATAACCAAGGCCCGTACAGTAACTACCAGTACAGCCATTTCCAGGTTTACAGTTCTCACGCTTAGTTCGCCTGCTCGATACGATACAATTTCCTGCATATTTATCTTCATAATATGCTACCTGTCATTTATTTACTTAATATACTATGTTAGCGCTTCCCTACTTTCTCAAAAACATAAATCCAATGGACAACGAAGCACCGAAGCAGCATGTCCGTGAACGAAGGTGCCGCAGCATCGAGACTGGAAACAGACGCACTTCCATGTTCGTGGGGAAGTGGAGAGCGGGAAAGAGCACCGGCATCTGAATGTCGGCGACCCGACCTGTAGATGACACGGATATCATGGTCTTGGATACGCAATGCCCAATGAGCCAGATGGCCAGACGGGTCTTTCAGTGACGATAACCAGCAGAGTGCGTGGTGATCAGTTGCGACGTCAAACGGACGGCCATAGACATAGGGTCAAAATTTTGTGATTGCCCAAATGATGGCCAGACATTTTTTTCTGTGACTGAATAACTCTCTTCAGCCTTAGTAAGAGAGCGACTGGCATAAGAAACCACGTACTCGTCGAAGCCAGACTCGCGTTGAGCAAGAATAGCGCCAAGGCCGACTCCTAGCGTCGGTGTGGTTTTCGGTAGGGGCATCTGGGTCAGTGACGAAGAATGAGTGGAGATGTCAGCAAGTGACGTAGTTTCGAAAATCGGTCATCGCAAGTGGAAGACCACGCCGAAATTCCTTTACTGTCAGAAAGTAGCCGTGTTAAAGGGGTTATTACAGATTCAAAATTACGGACAAATCGACGCAAGTATGAACATAAGCTCATAAAGCTCCGGAGTTCCTTTAGTGTCGATGGGTTAGGAAACTGGGCGACGGCACGGAGTTTCGCAGTGTCAGGTAGAACACCATCCTTGCCGACAACATGCCCTAAGATTGGGAGCTTCCGGGTGGCAAAAAGGCACTTTTTCAAATTTAGTTGAAGCCCAGCATGTGTGAGGCATTCCGGAACACTTACGAGGCGCAGAAGATGGGCATCAAAGTCTTTTGAAAAAATGACGACGTCGTACAGATAGCAAAGACACGTCTGCCATTTGACGCCTCGAAGTATGTTGTCCATTAGACGCTCGGGGGTGGCAGGGGCGTTGCAAAGACCGAACAGCATCACGTAAAACTCGTACAAGCCGTCCGGAGTTACAAACGCAGTCTTGGCGTGGTCAGATTCATCCATGGGTACTTGCCAGTATTCTGATCGAAGATCCAGTGAGAAAAAGAACTCTGCTCCTTGCAAACACTCAAGAGCGTCGTCAATTCTGGGGAGCGGATAAACTTCTTTGTGCGTGGTCTTGTTAAGGCACCTGTAATCAACACAGAATCGGATGCTCCCATCCTTCTTTTTGACCAGTACCACTGGGGAGGCCCACGGACTGTTGGACGGCTGTATGACGCCACGATTGAGCATATCAGACACTTGATCGTAAATAACTTGGCGTTCAGAGTAAGATACCCGGTATGGACGCTGACGTAATGGTGCGTGGGCGCCGGTGTCTATACGATGAACAATTGCAGATTTTCGGCCCAAATTGGTTTGCTTGAAGTCGAAAGACGTCCGGAAGCGGCCGAGAAGTGTCAAGAGTTGGGTTCGTTGGACAACAGGAAGGTCCGAATCAATCGATGGAAGGAAAGCATCCAGGCAAAATGTGGTGGATGGGGGAGCGGGAGTAACACTGGCGATCTGAAGGCTTGTTGCGCGATCGACCAGTTGACAGGCGCAAACACAATCAATGTCCTCAAAACGGCCGATGCATTCGCCACTGAATAATCTGGCTGGCAATGAATGGAGATTCGTGGCGTAAATTGTTGCGGAAGCATTTCCGACCACCAGAAGAGCAGAAGGTAGAAGTCGAGAAGGCAAGTTTTCAGATGGCGTGAACATGACGTTCGAAAAAACAGCATGGTCGCAGGAGATCAGCACAATCACCGAAGACATGGGTGAGATGTCCGTGTCTGCGGCGACAACAACAGGAAAAATGGAAAGCTTGGTAGAATTGTCGTCGGCGAGTGATGATAATTCAAGTTCAGCCTGGGTACAATCTGCTGCATATTCTGCGCCGACGCCACCACTGCGCGGCGCGCACGATTTCGTGCGCATCTTTTGTTCTGTCGCGGCGGCAGCTATCGCCACTCCTCTCCCTCGTTTCCCTTCCTCTCTTACGTTCATACTAAATATAAGCGAGCCTGGCTTGACAAAAAAAGGCGTTCTGCTCTCTTGCTGACCGGCTTAAGCTCTGTTCTTCGGTGCGCCTTTGCGCGGCCCGCGGGATGCAACAGTGGCGACGAGGATCGGCGACGTGTTAATCGCGAAGAAGGAACCCGAAGACCGCAGCACGCCGTGGGACGACATGGCCCATCTCAAGCTACCAGACTTCAAAGAAAGCAAAGATAAGTGGAAACCGTACCTTATCAAGGTGGAAGCTTTTTTCGAAGCAAACACCATTGAGAATTCAGCAACAAAGAGAACATTACATGTGGCGGTATTGAGCACGCACACGGTAGAGACTTTGGCAGGGAAAATAGCACGACGCGCGCCAAATTCCTTGACTTACGAAGAAGCAGTGGCAACGCTCAGCGAGTATTATGACCCAAAAAGGAACGAAATTTTCGAAAGCTACGAATTTTTCAATCAGTGCCAAGCTGAAGGGGAGCCTATGCATACCTTCTTGATGGAAATTCGGCGGATAGTTGATAACTGCAACTTCGGAGGCGCGCTGGACCGGATGTTACGGGACCGTATTGTTTGCGGCGCACGTTCTAGTGCGTTGCAGAAACAGCTAGTGTCAAAAAAGGACTTAACGCTTGAAGAAGCAGAATCTATAGCAATAGCAACCGAAGCTGCAGAAACAGATGTAAAAAAATTAATGCGGAGGACACACCACTACTACAAGTAGACGCGTCTGGAAAAATGTACCGCCAACGGGAACGGTATTAGACTTCTCAAGTCGAAAGCTGTGGCAGATGCGGTAGTGGAAAACACGAGGACGACGACTGTCCCTGGGCCAGGTCACGGTGTTATCAGTGTAAACGTAAAGAGCACCTTGCACGAAAGTGCCGCAGCCATGCGCCGCATGCAAACGACTCTAGAATGGGGCGAACCAAGGCTTTGACGGTCTCAGGGGGCTCTTCTAACGAGGAAATGTAAACGGCCCATATCTGGACACTAGCGTCTAAAAGGAAGAACCTGGAACCCCCAATTCGGCGAGTATTCACTTGGGGGGGTGGCATTAAATTGCCAATGGAGGTAGACACCGGGTCACCAATCTGCGTCATTTCTCGTGAACTTTATGTGAAGCACCGCAGGCAGTGGCCAAGTCCGAGAGCCTCCGGTATGAAGCTTTCCTGCTACGTAGGCCGCGTACCTGTCATCGGAGAACTTCAGTTACGCGTCCACTACGAAGGGGTGTCCATGGACTGTTTGCTGGCTGTGTTGGACTGTGTGAGGCCTAGCCTGTGCGGTCGTGATTTGCTTCGTTTACTCGACAACGCAGGAGCTCCAATATTGCAGGTAGCAGCCCGGAACGTCCCTCCGGAAGACACAGACAGCAGCTACCGCATCCACAGCATCTTCGAGGACTACCAGGACATCTTTTCTGCCGACCTGGGCCTGATTGAGGGAAACCCCGCCAGTCTGCACCTAAAGGAAGGCGCCATTCCGAAATTCTGTAAGGCATGGCCCCTTCCCTACGCTTTGCGCGATAAAGTAACGCAAGAGCTGGACCGGCTGGTTTCAATAGGAGTGTTGTCGCCAGTGAAGCAATCCGATTGGGCAACGCCAATCGTGGTGGTCTTAAAGAAAGACGACACCGTCAGAATTTTCGGATTTTCGGGGATTTTAAAGCCACCCTGAACCCAGCTTGTGCCACCGAGCAATACCCGTTGCCCGTGATTGAGGACATGTTTGCTCACCTAAGTCATGGTGAATGCTTTAGCAATCTTGACCTGCGCGATGCGTACAACCAAGTACCACCCGACGAAGGTGAAAGAAAAGTCTGCGTCATTAACACGCACAGAGGCCTGTTTGCTTTAATAGGCTGCCGTTCGCAATAGCATCTGTACCGGCAATCTTTCAAAGAAAGATGAATGAGGTATTGGCAGGTCTGCCGGGCGGGCAAGCTTATCTAGACGACGTACTTGTGTCGGAGAAAAAGAATGATAAGGGCGAGCGACTAAGAAACGTTCTGCAGCTCTTCCG
Organism: Rhipicephalus annulatus; assembly: GCA_013436015.1. Taxonomy (NCBI): domain Eukaryota; kingdom Metazoa; phylum Arthropoda; class Arachnida; order Ixodida; family Ixodidae; genus Rhipicephalus; species Rhipicephalus annulatus. The sequence goes on from WOVY01000025.1 coordinate 33,970, forward strand.
CGAACGGGGAGTAAAGCTCAGATTTGAAAAGTGCGAACTGCGAAGACCGTCTGTGACGTATCTTGGGCACCGAATCGACCTAAATGGTCTTCACCCGACAGAAAAGAATGTGTATGCTATTGTTGAGGCACCAAGTCCTCGCAATGTTACTGAGCTGCGCTAGTTTCTTGGAATGCTGACGTTTTACGCGAAGTTCCTGCCTAGCATGTCAACTACGCTTTTCCCTTTATATCAGCTACTAAAAAATCCGCGCTGGAACTGGAAGGAACAGCACGAAGCTGCTTTTACAGCTGCGAAGCGAAGGCTCAAAGATGCACAAGTGCTAGTGCCTTTCGATCCAAACAAAGAATTGAGGCTGGAATGTGACGCATCCCCCCACGGTGTCGGAGAAGCTCTATTTCACACAATAGGCAATGTTTATAAACCCATTGGGTTCCGTTGCAGAACATTGACACAAGCAGAGCGGAACTATTCTCAACTAGAACGAGAGGTGCTGGCGCTCATTTTTGGAGTAACAAAATTTCGTGACTATCTTCTAGGGCGAGAGTTCACGCTGGTGACCGACCACCAACCACTGCTGGGCCTGCTGAGACCGGACCGCCAGCACACCAACGATGGCTGCCGCCTGAATCTAACGGTGGGCGCTTTGCCTCGGGGCCTACCAATACAAGCTTCAGTACACTCCAGGAAGGCATATGTTCAACTCCGACGCCTGAGCCGTCTACCCCGGCGAGCTGCGGAACCTGTTCCGGATGATGAACCAGCCGAATACGTTTTGTCCCTGGAAACGCTCGAAGAAGGGGGAGTGACCACACGTGAGCTGAAGGTTTTGACTGCCACTGACCCTGTCCTGTCCGAGGTTAAACATTATACACTGAACGGGTGGCCTAAAACAAAAAAAAACTCCTTACACCATTTGGTCCTGCCATACTTCGACCGGAAGTTGGAGTTGTCAGTGGCTCATGAGCTACTCTACTGGAGAAACCGTGTAGTGGTACCAGAAGAGGTTCGTACCCGAGTGTTGCGTCTACTGCATGACACGCACCAGGGATCATCGGCCATGAAAGCTGTTGCACGTTCGCTGTTTTGGTGGCCAGGACTGGATAGAGATATCGAGCAAATATCGGCTTCGTGTCAAAGCTGCATCCAGAACCTACCGATGCCTATAGCAGCCCCACCAGTCAGCTGGCCAGCGACGCATGAGAAGTGGTCTCGTGTTCACGTAGATTTCGCGAGTTCGATCGCAGGAAAAATGATTCCGGTGGTAGTCAACACACATACAAAATGTATCGAAGCCATACCGCTGGTGCACGCAACTAGTGAAACCACGGTAAACTGCCTGCGTGCTATTTTTAGCAGGTTTGGTGTCCCACGAGCCTTAGTTTCTGATAATGGTCCGCGATTTACCAGCCGAAAATTCGAGACATTTGTCAAGATCAACAACATAGTACATCTAAGGTGCGCCTCCTACCATCCCCAGTCAAATGGGGCGGCCGAAAGAGTAGTGCTAACCATAAAGGAGGGGCTTCGAAAAACAAAAGGAGGAAAGATTGAGGACAATCTAGTGCGACTCTTGTGCAACTACCGGAGAACTCCACAGAAAGATGGGAAGTCGCCAGCAGAGATGCTTCTCGGTTACCAAATCCGGTCTCGGCTGGATTTGTGTTTTCCTTCTATTCCTGCAGAGCCGTCGCAGGGTCAAGACAACTGGACCTTACAACTGGAGACCAGTGTCTACGTGCGAAACTGTGGTAGCGGTGGCAAGTGGATACCGGGACGGGTCAAGACTACGTCCGAATCAAGGATGGCTACCGTGGAAACTTCGTGAGGACTGGCCCAGCGACACGCCGGTCAAGTGCGCTTGCAACGCAACAGTTCAGTGGAGCACCAGCAGCAGCCTGACGGTGTGATCGAGCAAAGCCTGGCATCCAGCCCACCAACGACATCAAGGGAAGGTGATCTGGTGACCAACACTCCTCGTTGCGCAAACTCTCCGGTACGAGTCCCCGGCGTCGCCTCCTCACCTCAACCTACGACCAGATCAGCCCTCACGGATAACACTGCGAGAAGCCCCCAACAAATCCTCAGGCGTTCTACGAGAACACGCCGACCGGTGGAGCGGTTGCACTTTTGCGCACTAGGCAGCAGTAGAGACATCGTCGAGACAACCCAACGAATTTTAAAAGCGTACCTTGTACGTTGCAGAAAACTGCGATATCACAATCGACGCCTGTTGGAGCATGCGCCGAAGAACGGGAACAAGCTATTGGTCAAGCGGAGACCCAAAGATAGTCCCCTAGTGGACAAGCACCTTCGCTTCCATAAAAAGACGTCTACTGCACGGTTCTACGGCATTTGCGCACTCGGCAGCAGTAGAAACATCATCGAAGCAACGCAGCGAATTTTAAAGCGTACCTTGTACATTGCAGGTTGGTTGCTTTTGATCTTCCTAGCATCTTATACGAATCTATTAGTTTATAGTTTCTTCTACTGCTGAGTGCGTAGAGTGCTTTTCGCTTGAGTGTCAACATGGGTGACCCGTGTGGCAAATGTAACGACAAGATAAGCGACAGTGATTTGTGGCTAATGTGCTCTGAATGCAGGTGTTATTACCATGTTGGTACATGCTCTGGGGTAACAGAAAATGCCTACAAAAAGAAATCGACAGCGGCAAAAAAATCATGGGCATGCGCGCCTTGCAAATCGATGGCTCGTGCTGAAAGTCGTTCAGAGGGTCAAATTCGTGGATCAGAAGCGAACTTTGCTTCTGAGTTAGCTGAAATCCGCCACAAATAAATGAATTGCTAACAATCAAATCAACGGTTGATGCTTTGCAAAAAATTCAAACAACTGTTAAGAACATCGAAGAGTCGGTAAATGTTATGTCGAATAAATATGATGAAGCTATGGCGAAACTGAAGCACCAGTCGAATGACCTTTCGGACCTCAAAAAATGAGTCGGGAAACTCGAGAATGAGGCTAAAAAAAAAAAGAAGTGGACAAGCTCGAACACGAAATCAACGAGTTAGATCAGTATAGCAGACGCCTTAACCTCGAAGTGCACGGACTGTCTCAACACACTAATGAAATCCTTCTAGAAAAGCTAAACAAATTAGCATGTGACCTTGAGCTTCCGCCACTTTCGGAAAGTGACGTCGAGGCTGTGCACCGTATGCCATTGAAAAAAGACAAAAAAGTGATAAACCTAATATTGTGATTGTCAGGTTCTCGTCTCGCCTTATGAAAGAAAGATGGCTTAAAAAAGAGCGACCTAAGAGAAGCAAAGTTAACCATTTTCTTCAATGAAAACCTCACAGCGTACAACAAAGCACTTTTCTGGAAAAAGAAATCGGGGGCAACTGAAAAAGAATATCACTTCACATGGAACCGAAACGGAAAGCTTTTTATGCGCCGCACCCCGGGTGACCGAGTAGTTAGAATCGTATCAGAGCACGATCTCGAGAAAATTCGCTAAACTAAATGATGTCAGCCCACACTGGATCAGCAAATCACTATGGCGCATGGAAAGAAATACCTTTACTTCGACGCATATTCCTTTCAGCAACTAAACTCTTTCCACGATAAAGACTAGTTATCGTTACTTCATCTGAATTCGCAAAGCTTACGAAATAAAAAAGAAGACATTGACATACTACTCGACATCTTAAAACATGAATTTGATTTCTTAACTTTTACTGAGACTTGGTTCACGAGCTGTGAAGACGCTATATCCTTTACAGGCTACTATTGCGTCACAGTCTGTAGAAAGAACAAGCGAGATGGTGGTGTGGCAATTTATATCCACGATAGCCTTACATTTGTTGTCATCAAAGAATATACAGTAAGAACTTGTGATCTTGAATCAGTGATTGTGAGGTCGGCTAATTTGTTCCTAGTAGTAATATGTAGGCCTCCTTCCGGAACTGTGTCAGCCTTCTTATACTTTGTTTGGGAGTTATTAGAATTTTGTGAACAACAAAATTCACGAGCGGTTGTAACGGGTGATTTCAACATTGACATTTTGGCTACTTCTGCTAACAAGCAAAACCTTCTTGACACAGTGCTTTGTTTTGGCTATGAGAACGAAATTCATGTGCCTACTCGGATGACAGAAGTATCTGAAACCCTTCTTGACCTGTGCTTCACCAACTTTAAAAATGAAATATGTGCTGGAGTTGTTATACCCGGTGTTAGTGACCACTTTGCGATTTTTGCATTCATAAAGTCACATAAAACAAAGCGTGAGAAAATCAACCCTACTTACTACAGAAAAATGACCACTGAGAAAATTCAGGCCTTTCAAAGATTAGTTGCTGCGGCAGATTTTAGTGAAGTATTACAAATCACAGAACCTGTACGAGCTTACAAAACCATTGCGTTGAAAATAACACAGCTCTGTGATCAGGCATTTCCTATAGTACTCCACAACGAACAAAAAAGCTAGGAAACCATGGATAGATGTGTCACTTCTAAAGAGAATAAAAGAAAGGGATAACCTATTTCACACTTTCATTAAAACAAAGCAAATCGACTACTTACGGCAGTTTAAACAGTTTAGAAATAAATTAGGGTCTGATATAAAGTGCGCACGCATACAATATTACGAACGTGAGTTTTCTGCTATTGTGGATGAGCAGAAGGCAGTTTGGAATACCATGAACGGTCTTTTATCTTCATCAGGTAAAAAAAACCATCACCAAGATTATGATAGAAGGCAAACCTTGTTCCGGTACATCACTCGCTGATAAGTTCAATAGTTATTTTTTGAAATCTGGTGCTTGTGAAATCTTCACTAACAACGAAGTAGGCTGTGAACCAAGAACGGACATTACAAAATGTCTTACAAAATCACTTTTTTGGCCCCCACTGATGAATCTGGAGTACATTATTTCATTATGAATTTACCTAACAACTCTGCGGCAGCTGTTGACGGTCTAAAAGCAGGGCCAATAAAAGCAGTCTCACAGTATATTAGTCTGGCCCTCTCACACATGTGTAATTTGATTTTAAGCACCGGAATATTCCCTTATAAGCTAACGATAGCCAGGGTCTCGATTATTCACAAAGGTGGTAATGAAAATGATCGCCCCGCCGCGGTGGTCTAGTGGCTAAGGTACTCGGCTGCTGACCCGCAGGTCGCGGGTTCAAATCCCGGCTGCGGCGGCTGCATTTCCGATAGAGGCGGAAACGTTGTAGGCCCATGTGCTCAGATTTGGGTGCACGTTAAAGAACCCCAGGTGGTTGAAATTTCCGGAGCCCTCCACTACGGCGTCTCTCATAATCATATGGTGGTTTTGGGACGTTAAACCCCACAAATCAATCACTTTGTACTTTGTACTTTGAATAAACTTTGAAACTTTGAAACTTCAAGGAGAAAGAAGTGCTGTATATTCTGCGCCGACGCCACCATTGCGCGGCGCGCACGATTACGTGCGCATCTTTCGTTCTGTCGCGGCGGCAGCTATCGCCGCTCCTCTCCCTCGTTTTCCCTTCCTCTCTTACGTTCATACTAAATATAAGCGAGTCTGGCTTGCCAAAAAAAGGGCGTTCTGCTCTCTTACTGACCGGCGTAAGCTCTGTTTTTCGGTGCGCCTTTGCGCAGCCCGCGGGATGCAACACAATCAACAACGTCATGATGCGCGGAAAGGAAGTCCCAGCCTAATATCACGCCATGCGAGCAGTATGAAAAAACAATGAATTCGACCACGTACAGAACGTCCTGTATGAGTAGCCGAGCTGTTCACGCCATAGAACGGTTTATTTGATGTGCGGTGGCCGCACGCAGGGAGAAGCCAGAAAGCGGAATAGTAACTTTCTTTCACTTGCGACACATTGCTTCATTCAATGCAGACACGGCAGCTCCAGTATCTATTAATGCTTGAACGGCAACACCTTCAATACCTATCAGTTAAAGCGCACGAATAAACAGAAAGGAAGAGAGGACAAGCGCTTTCTCGCAACTAAACTGTTTATTAGAAAGGGCAGAATATATATACAGGCAATTGAAAAACACAACAGATGCGTGTGCAGGCAAAAAAGCACATCCGTGGCACATCGAGAACACATGGTAAAAGAAGAAAGATTATCTCGGAACATAATCTAGAAAAACAAACTCTTTATCGTGCAGCAAAACCGAAGGCTGGCTGATGCATTGTTCCCCTCTTTTTCTTATGTGAAAAGCTTCTGTCAACTCACGAGTTAATTTATTTTTATACCGAAAAACCACTTCGGTATCCTGAAAAAGAGGATAAAAAGAGGAAATCATTGGGTGCATCGCATCTCGCGGCTCATTACAGAGAGTGCGGTTGTTATTGTCGTTTACACTCAACTTGGTTTAAACTAAAGAAAGTGCCATTTTGGAGAACATAAAGCTCTCGTATTAGGCTTTCTTGTGGATAAAGAAGGCATACAACCAGACCGACAGAAGACTGCTGTGGTTCGCAACATTGAGCAACCACGAACAGTGATGGACCTGGGATGTTTTCATGGGGTGTGCTCATATTTCCGCCGATTTATTAAGAACGTAGCACAAATTACCTCCCCATTGACTTCCCTTCTTTATAAAAACACACCGTACTTGTGTAATGATAAATGTGAGGCTGCATTTCAACAGCTGAAGCTTTTATTGACCTCGGGACCCATTCTTAAGCATTTTGATCCTTAAACTTTGACTGAACTTCATACTGATGCTAGTGGGCTAGGTGTTGGTGCTGTGCAGGCCCAACTCTGCAATAGCCGTCAGCACATCGTAGCATATGTCAGTCAGACACTGACCAGAGCAGAGATGAACTACACCGTCACCGAGCTCAAGAGCTCAGCAGTCGTCTTCGCCATTCAGAAGTTCCGACCGTATCTACATGGCCGCGAGTTCACAATAGTGACCGATCACCACTCACTATACTGGCTTGTGGGACTTCGTGACCCGTCTTGCTGGCTGGCTCGTTGGGCGTTGCGTCTCCAAGAGTACAAATTTTCTGTGATCTATAGGAGCGGACGATGTCACACGGATGCCCACTGCTTACCCCGCCTTCTTTCAGTACACACCAATGCTGACGACGATCACATAAATTAATATTTAGTTTCTCTCTCTTCCGACTTCTAAGATACCAGCAGCTTCAAACGTGAGCAACAGCGCGACCCTACCCTGAAACCCTTGCTCGAAGCTGCACATAACTCAGCCGATAAGCACTTTACAAAGTCAAATTGCTTGCTGTACAAGAGAAACTATTCAGCCTACGGCCCCCCGTTGCTTCTAGCGGTGCCGGAAAGCCTGCACCAGGTCGTCCTTGCTTCCGTGCACGATGACATAACAACCAGACATCTCGGTTTCACACGTACGCTACATCGACTACGTGAGAGGTTCGACTGGCCGAGAATGTGGAAGACCAAAAAACAGCACGTCACCAGCTGCGCTATGTGTCAGCGCCACAAGCAATCCACCCCTGCCCCGGCAGGTTCTTTGCAGCCCATCCCTCCACCAACATCCCCTTTTGAAAAAGTCAGCATCGACTTTTTCGGACCCCTTCCTAAGACCCCGTGCAGCCACCAATATGTTATAGTGTGCGTGGATTATTTAGCTCGTTATACGGAAACGGACGTGCTGACATCGGCCACAGCAGCCGCTGTTTTCTCTTTTCTGTTACAACGGGTCATACTGCGTCACGGTGCTCCACGGGTTGTCATCAGTGACCGTGGACGGCAGTTTATCGCCGATGTGGTTGAAAACATTTTGCGCTTCTGTGGCTCCCCTTATCGCCACTCCCCTTCTTACCATCTGCAAACTAATGGTCTAACTGAGAGAACAAATTGAACTCTTACGAATATGTTATCGATGTACATTGATGCTGACCACAGAAACTGGGACGCTGTCTTACCGTTTGTTACTTACGCATATAACACCGCCAAGCATGAAGTCATTGGACATTCGCCATTTTTTCTGCTTTACGCACGAAATTCACGGAGTTTCCTGGACACTCTGCTACGTTTCTCGCATCAGGAAGATCTGTCCATCACTCAGACGTTGTGTCGTGCTGAAAAAGCACGTCAGCTAGTGCGCCTTCGAACACTGTCTTTTCAAGAACACAGCAAGATTCGCTACGATACTTAACATATCCCTGTAGAATTTTCTCCTGGCGATTACGTTTGGCTGTGGACTCCTGTTCATAGACAAGGATTGTACCGGAAGATTCTAGCAAACTATTCCGGCCCATTCGTGATAGCCACTCGTCTCAGTGACGTGAATTACATTGTCGCTCGAGTCACAGCTAATAACCGGGGTTCGCGCACTACGCAAATTGGTCACGAAGCCTGCCTCAAACAGTACCACTATAGGCTTATTTAACTCGCTCGGCGAGCTTCGTTTGCCGCCGGGGGAAATGCAGCGAAGATGCGCGAGCGTACAGGGCGCGGAAAAAGAAGCGTAGGGTAGAGGCGCTTGGACAGTGTGGTGGGGTGAACCGGACTTGGCTTTCTCAAAAGTACGCTGCTCTTTCCCTAGGCCGTTTCACCTCATGTGTAAATACACTATATATATATATATATATATATATATATATATATATATATATATATATATATATATATATATATATATATATATATATATATATATATATATGACGCTATGATGACTGGGAGATGTGGCGTGGCTCGTAGGCCATGTTTATTCCATTCTCACTTCTTCCTTCTCTGCTTCTACTTCTAACTCCTAACCATCGCTACCTTTTTACGTTACAGGATTCCCCGTCCCCCCGGAAGAAGTCACGTCAGACACTTAACAAAACAACAATAACTGGTAAATGCCCCATAGTTCCATTTCAGAAGGGAGTTCCTTAACTCGCACAAAACATCTACAGCAGAGGGAAGCAGTCCGGCCATATCTAAGAGAACTCGGGTGGACAAGGCTGGCTGTTGCGTCCTGGATGGCATAAACCCCGCCCTGCACATCAGCACTGATGATGACACCACTTGAGGTTTTGTGAGGAACGAACAAGGCTTGAAATCTGTGTAGCATTATATATATATATATATATAATATATATATATATATATATATATATATATATATATATATATATATATATATATATATATATATGTATAGGTTGACGGATGTCTTTGGCATTAGATCCAACGCTGTTGTGGCAACAGACGCTTTGCTTCTAGTCGGCGTGCGTGAGAGTCAAGGCTGATGGGAGCAAGTCTTTTCTTCTCCGTTGTATACGTGGTAGCTTCATGCCTTTTTCGTAACTTTCTGTGGCGTTCTCTCGGTTTGTTGGATCGCAGACACGGCCTTGAGAACTGGTGCAGAAAATTTAGTCGACGTTGCTTTTCCGATGATGGCTCAGGCATTGACTTTGTCTTTGCTTCTTTGATTGCTGTTGTCTCTTATGACATTAAAGTCACAAGTGTACTCGTGAGGAGGTTTCACTTGATCGTTGTTCTTGTTCGAGTAGCCGTTGTAGTTCCTGGGGTTGGTGGAGTTGCCGTTGTTGAAAGTGCTCGTTTTGTTGTGAAAGTTGGTCATATGGCCATCGCTCAGGAACATGAGTCTGCTTTTCTTTGCATGGTGATGTGATCAGTAGATAGTCGGTAGTCGATACTGTACTGCTGGGCTTGTCTTGCGATGAAAGCATCGAGACATACTGATGAGAAAGCTCCCAAGATGGTTGTGAGTCGTCATCGATTTTAAATGCTTCTGTCAGTTGACAATGCGCCGGCGTTAGTGGATGCGAAATTTCTGGTGTGCTTTGACTCATATTTGTGTTATCACTTGACAATTAGAGCACAAGAGACATGCCTTCAGGTGGTTCTGGTGGCATATGTTTTTCTTTTTGCAGCGTGATTATACTGAGAATGTTTGTCGAACGACCCTGGTCCGGAACGTCAGGGTGTCGGCTGGTATTGTGAGGGTTCACCAGCTCGTCACGTGTAAATGTCGTCACACGTTCGAAACCGTCTAAGCCTTGTGTGCGACGCGAAGCATCATGGGATTCGGGTCGTCCAGTAACATGTGAGGTGTTGTGGTGCAGTGAACGCGTTGAAAATGCCGATTTCATTGCTCTTGGGAAAGCCGGCCTAAACTTTGTATTTTGGCGAAATAGTCTAAATTCCTTTCGGTATACGGAGGCTTTACCTTGTCTGTTGCGACGTGCAAGTTACCAGTCAGTGTTCGAATGCGTGACGTTTTTTCGAAAGAGTCATATGTTGGTACAATGGTTGTATATTTTCTCTGAGGTCTCGTTTGGAAAATAGGCTTATTGCGGGAAGACTTTGCATACCTGTGATGGGTGAGTTGAAAAGCCTTCCGCTGATGAAGTATGGACAGGTCTTCATAGTATTCTTTGAAACGGGTGATCATTTCTTCTTTTATTTTTTTTCAAGACTCATCGTTCTCGGAGATGTGGGTGAGGTAAAATTTGAATGCCTCACCTGAGATGTAGTTAGTAAAGTTGATGACCATCTCCCGTTCCGACCAAGATGCAGCGGTAGCGTGGAGCTCGAACAGGTCGAACCAGTCTCGTACGGGTCCATCGTCCGTTGCTACGGTGTACTTGGGGATGGGAAGGGCAGTAGATTCTTCTGACATGATGCTGGTCGATGCGTAATGCTAGGCGCTTGCACTGTAGTCCATGTATGCTCAAGGTGTCATGCAGAGAACTGCGTAGATGATGAGTGACTGATGAAGGGGCAGGCAGGTCTCCGTCCTGCCGACTCGTGTGACGCTATGATGACTGGGGGACGTGGCGTGGCTCATACGCCATGTTTATTCCATTCTCGCTTCTTCTCGGCTTCTACTTCTAACTCCTAACCATCGCTACGTTCTTACGTTATATATATATATATATATATATATATATATATATATATATATATATATATATATATATATATATATATATATATATGTGTGTGTGTGTGTGTGTGTGTGTGTGTGACGCAGGAGGCGTGATGGCTGTACGATGAACCATTTATTTGTCTTCGTCTTCCTCCTTCTCTACTATTCCACCACACCGTTCTCGTGTGGTTCGTCACACGCTTCCCCCCTCCCCTGAGAGAGACGTAGGTGCAGGGGCGGATGATATCGTTTAAGTCTCCCGACATGAACGATGTCAGTCTGGCGACCGAGTGGAGCCTCGCTGCGGTCGATCTCGTAGTTAACTGCCGAAATCTTGCGTATGATCGTATAGGGTCCTTCCATGATTGCGCTGAGTTTGCCGCGGTTCGGGTGCCAGGGTGTTTCATATAGAACAAAGTCTCCCACTTGAAGCTCTAATGGAAGGAACTTCTTGTCATATATGATCTTGTTTTTCTCGTGATATGCTACTGAATTGCGGACTGCGTTTGTACGAGCTTCCTGCAGATTTTCGGTAACGTCTGGAAGAAGATAGGGATACGATGGTGTGCCATACTTAAGAAAGCAGGGTGGGTAGCCTGTGACTTCGTGAGGCGTTCTATTGTACTCGTCGACAACGTCCGAGAGGAGACGCGGCCACGGTTTTCGGGGTTCATCGTTGATTTTGCATCGGAGGCGAGTAACGATCGTCTGATTAGTGCGTTCGTTTAGGCCATTACACTGCGGGCGTTGTGAGCTTGTTAAAAGCTGATGAATATTGTTGTGCTTGAAGAACTGCTTAAATTTGCCGGCAGTGAATCCTGTGCCGCGGTCGGAAAGGAACTTCCGCGGCTTTCCAGCAGCGAAGATACTCTTCAGGCAAGAGATGTACGCGTCGCAAGTCTCATTCTTGTGTGCGAAAGCCCAGACATAACGGGTGGCATGATCAACGGCTAAGTGAATGAATCTTTTGGATGAGCCGTAGTTGCCAAAACCTCCGATAGTGTCCATGGCCAGAAGATCAAACGGTTGTTCCGCTGGTGGCAAAGACTCCAAGGAACCAAATCGTTTGTTCTTCGGTTTCTTGCAGCGCTGGCAGGTATCGCAGTGGCGTATGTACTCGCTCACGTCGGTGATGATGTCGGGCCAATAGTACTGTGGAGAGAGAAGCCGCAGCGTCTTCTTTACCCCGACATGACCGAAAGCGTCATGAGCTTTTTGGAGAAGATAAGACCGGAGGGCAAAAGGCACATAGACTTTTCGTATTCCCCTGCGTGTCACTATACTCAGTCCGTTCTCAATGGTATGCTTTCCGGGTGGTTTGTCGTTGTCATGCTCTCGCAGTTGCTCAGCAGATAGGAGTTGAACTACCGGGCTTCGAGATAGTGCATCAGCTTCAATGTTGTCAATGCCCTTTTGGTGTTTGATGTTCACGTCGTACATGGAGAGTTTCAAGGACCACCGGAAAAGTCGGCCTCGGGGATTCTTGATGCTTTTAAGCCATTGCAACGCTGCGTGATGTGTGATCACAGTGAAAGGTTTCCCGTGTAGATAGCAGTGCCATTTATTGATGGCGTCAATAATTGCCAAATATTCGAGTTCTGTGATGGCGTAATTAATTTCGTGTTTTAGTAACTTCCGTGAATGGTATGCGATTGGGTGCTCTCTACCTTCATGATCAGCCTGCTTCAAAACGGCGCCGATACCTCTGTTGGATGCATCGCAGTATAGCACACAAGGCTTAGTGGCATCGTAGATGTTAAGGATTGGCTCTTCTGTCACGCATTTCTTGAGCTGAGTGAAAGCCAGTTCACACTCCGCATCCCACTTCCAGGTGGCGTCTTTGCTGAGCAGGCGTGTCAGTGGGTGAGCGATTTGACTGAAGTGGTCGATGTATCGCCGGTAAACATTGACAGTGCCGAGAAAACGCTGCAACTCTTTAGGGCGTGATGGTGTCGGAAACCGCAGGATTGCGTCCACGTTGCTTTGCTTTGGAGTGACGGTGCCATGCGAAACCTTGTGTCCCAGGTACTCAATGAAGGTTCGAGCGAATTGACATTTCTTTAATTTCAGCTTGATGCCTTCGCTTTTGAAAGCTTTCAAAACGCCCTCCAGATGCCTCAGATGGTCTGGAAACGTGTCAGAGTAGACAACAATGTCATCGAAGTAATTCGTGACGTTCTGCAAACGGTGTTTTGCCAATACGGATTTCACAGCCCGTTCAAAGGTGGCCGGAGCATTCCGAAGGCCAAAAGGGATGACGAGCCACTCGTAGTGACCGGTACGTGTGACAAACGCCGTTTTCGGAATGTCATCAGAGGAATGACCTCAAAGAGTCGGAGCAACTTGTCAAAGGGGACGTCCGTAGATGCTCCCGAGTACTTCGGGATGTTGATGACTTTCTTGGATGTGGCCATGATGAAGGGCACGGTAGATCCTGTCGACTAGTGTGACGCAGGAGGCGTGATGGCTGTACGATGAACCATTTATTTGTCTTCGTCTTCCTCCTTCTCTACTATTCCACCACACCGTTCTCGTGTGGTTCGTCACACACACACACACACACACACACACACACACACACACACATATATATATATATATATATATATATATATATATATATATATATATATATATATATATATATATATATATATATATATATATACGGTGAATAAAGTTGTCACCAGTGGAAAAATTCCGCCGAGAGTGTCCATAAAATTGCTCTCGCAATAAAAGGCAAATTTACGCATGCTTGTTGTGTCAACCGCGGCCAGTCTTTAAATTCAAACCTAAAATGAAGGAAGTAACGTGGCTGCATGCATTTGTTTCAGCAAAAATAAGCCTGTACTCCGCAAGCGTGCGTTAATACTAATTTGATGCTTCAATTCGACACGGAATGAGTCGTTACCTTCTACAAAAACAGCGTGCTCTGCCCTCGTAGTTTTTATATATGTGGCCTAGGCAGATGACGCCGGCAATCGGGCATTATAAAAGGCGTGAAAATTTTCCAGAGCAGTTATTCAGGACTTCGTACAGTCAGTGAACAAGCTGTAACAGTATTTTTACGATTTCGTTGAGTGAAGTGCAATAAGAATAAGAATAAAAAAACCCACACCTTTGCCGCAAAGGCGAAGCAATGAACGCAGTAGCAACAAATAGGAAAGTCATGTGCAAAATGCAAGCAGATAGAAACGTTCTCCACGTTTCACACGCACAAATGACGTTCTAAACGTACCCAGAGGTACACATGAACGCGAATAACCGTCTCATTGTTACTTCGCTGTGTCTGAAAAGCGCCCATTTCGCAAATGGAGTCTGGGCGACAATTGCAGTGACCTTTGTCCGCCCGATAACTACAACACAATCGTTCCGGTGAAAGCCCAAGGCCAGTCAAGATGTACAATTTTCCCAACCGCAAGATAAGCACATGCGTTAGCGTCCACCCTGCTCCCTCTCCGCGGGGCGAACTACACGTGGTAGATGAAAGCGCACGCCGCCGCTTCGTGACAATGTGGCGACGCGCGTTCATTGTGTCATCTTGCTGGTAATGGTGAGAATACAATAGTTCCCCCGAGATACCCGTCACTAGCGGTAAGTGGTGGGTATAAATAGCTTGCCGTTTGAACGTTGCTGGAGGTGCTCCTTCGTGGCTCAGCGGTTAATGCCGCGTCCTCACTCATTAGAGATCCCACGTTCAATTCCGGGCGCGAGAGTCTTTTTTTAATTGTTTCTCTTTCTTGCGTTTTCATACATGTAGATACGTATACATATGCTGTGAGTGATGGTGAAGCCCACGCCAATGTCGACGCCGGCAACGGCAGGAAACTTCACCCGGTAGTGTCCATATAATTGCTATTGCAATAAAACATGCATGTCATGTAAGTCATGCCTACGCGCCACGTTCATGATGCGCTCCCAGCCGTTTCGCTAGCTTACAAATCAATCTTACAATACAAAATCTTGTATTACGTGACGCGCACGTACGACAAAGGTGTATGACACGTCCTAACCTGATAATGATTGAAGCAGTCTGAAAAGGGACACTGAAGAAGAAAGAAAATGGAACGCAGGGAACGGAGAAGTTGGAAAACAGTAATAAATGTTAGACGACATCCGTCTATCCTAAATTATTCGCTGGTGCTGTTTATTTAACCTAGGACCGCTACACAACTTCGGCGCAGCCGAAGGTGGACATGTGGATTAAGTTTTTTTTGTCGACCAGACCTCATCGCAGCAAGTCGTCTCCCCGGGTTTCTAAGTTCAAGGAGCCAAGAACGGACCTTCTTCGTCATGTGAGTTGTGTAGTATTGACTAAGAAAGTGTTGAAGGACACTGCTGCTGGCTACGAGGAGCTTTTTCAAATTTAATCCGTCAAGGTGGATCTGAGTCTACAGGCACTAGAACAGCTTGTACTTGAACCTATGCGATGTCCACGACTCAAGAGGCTGCCAAAAAGGACAGCCTGTTAATAAACATTATTGAATAGCAGTAACGACAGGTGACACACACTAGTGAGCTAATAAAATGGTCGTTGATTCGCTGAACAGAGCTCCAACAATGCAAAGACTAGTGGAGCCGGATATTTTTGAAGAACGTGCACAGAGTCCTCAACAATGACTGTTTCTTTATGAATGTGCATCGCAAAAATCAAGTGGCTGTCAGATGACGATTAAATTCAAAACTTCGTTGTTATTTTGATGTAACCGCTAAAAAGTGGTATGACTTACAAGTTTCGCAACAAGGCACCATTTTGTTGGGAGCAATAGAAAGCGAGTCTGCGGTATTTGAAGTTGGTGCTACGCAGAGATGGGATGATGCGCTCGCTTACCAGTACAAACTGGATCCGCCTTAGAATATTACCTAGCGAAATGTCACCGCTATAACGTGGTACGACTTGCAGCTTCTTGACAAGGCACCATTTTACAGGGAGCAATAGAAAGCGAGTTTTTTTACGGCATTTGAAGTTAGTGCTACGCAGAGATGGGATAATGCACTAGCTTACGAGTACAGATCTGTATCTTCCTTAGAATATTACCTAGAGAAACGTCATCTGATACATGTAGTGGAGCCTAACGTTTCCTCGCAGACTGTTGTAGACCTAGTGATGCAGGGGTTATCAGAGAGATTCAAACAGAACTTGCGTTAACAGCTTCGAGGACTCCAGACGAGCCTTTGCAAAGCCTTGAGAATTTGTTCCCAGGGGTAGAAAAGGAACGTGGAGGGCCATCATGGGAAGAAAAACGTCTCTGGAACAGACACGACGGGTGCAACCTTAACACCCACTTACGTACGATTCAGTGTGCACGTAGCTGCATAGACATTCCATGCCAATGTGTGCGTGCCGATGAGGAGAGTGTTGAAACTCCCTACAGCTCTGCGCATAATCCAGCTCTCCACCACTTGCTGTCTGAACTAAGAGTTCTCACTCAAACGAATGGGGGCCGGGAAACGGTGTATTTAGTATCGTCCAGCCCGCTCCATATACCAGTAAAGAGCGATGGCGTCGACATGAACGAATTGGTGGGTAGTAGGGTTTCTGTGCCCATCATTAACAGGGAACGACTCGACATCAATCGTTTTCATGCTGGTAAAGTCATTCGAGTACAAGGATATGATGGCTTGGTGAGCTCACATAACGAATGAGCATCTGTAGTCATTACATTTCAAGGTCATTCTGTCATCAGAGCTGTGTTGGCAATACTGAATGTGGCATATGTCTTTCTGCTGTCTCGCCCTGACATGAAGAAGCTCAAGATTAACTTTTGCTCTGATGACAGAGTGCTCGTTGAAAATTAGTCCACCATGACGACAAACAATCCGAAACCTCGCCCATGAATAGTTGTTCATTTCGAAGAAGACATCAAAGCCATGAACTCTGAGCTCGTCTGCTTTGGAAGCTACCCCACGGAAGTGAAGTCCCATCAAATGTCATTCGAAATCGCTGATTAAACCGCGGTAAGAAAAGCTCCATATATTTTGTCAAGAGAAAAGAAGACATGGCTGGAGAAAGAGTTGCAGGCTATGTGGGGTGCAAATATCATTCGACCTTCTGTCATGCCCTTTGCTTCGCCTATCACTATCACTCCAAAAGAGGACGGAACATTCCGTCTTTGTACAGGTTATAAGGCACTCAACCAACAAACGTAGCTTATAACATTCTCCATGACCAGGATAGACACAATTATTGACAAAACGGGTGGGTGTCACTGGTTTTTACGCATTGGCTTAGGCAATTGATTGATTGATTGATATGTGGAGTTTAACGTCCCAAAACGTTTATGCCCTAACATAGATGTACTTGCCGGTATTACTATGTCTGAAATAATAATTGACGAAGCTGGCATCATATCTTTACTCGGAAAGTTGAAAACTTCGTCTGCATCCAATGCATCCTGCATCATTTGCTTCAGCAAGTCGCTCACTCTGGTTCCTTAAACGTAACTTGCAACACACCCCCTCGCACTTGCGTAAACTGGCTTATATTACCATAATCCGTCCTAAAATAGAATATGCGTCAGCCATTTGGGATCCCGATCAAAACTACAATATTAAAACATCGAAGCCCTGCAGAACCGTGCTGTACGGTTTATTTTTTCAGATTATTCACGTCACACCAGCGTCACTTCAATCGAACTTCGTGCCCAACTGGAACTCTTATCACGTCGCCATAAAATTGCTCGTATTTCACTACTTCATAAGCTATACCATCACACATCACTTCTCGAGGACTTCTTTAGGCCACCCCCTGCCAATTTTCCACGCCGCGATCATCCCTTTGAAATTGAACGCATCCCTTGTCGCATATTTCGTTATGCTAGATCCGTCATACCGCACACAATAACCGAGTGGAATGACTTGCCATCGCACATTTCAACCGTCACCGATATCACTGTATTTCAGAACCTACTAAACATGAGTGCAAACGTGTGAGCCTTTTGCAGTATCCCACCCCCCCTCTTTTTCTGCAAACCGTGTTTTCTGTGTAAACTGCGTATGTTCATAGTTTGTGTTATTTTGGCTATGTTTGCCTAATTCATTATTTCGCACTTGCTATTGGTGATGATGTCATTTATATATGCTTTAATGGCGCGTGTGCTTGTAGTAAGCTAGATTGCGTTTTATTGTACTTTTGTGACTTTATTTCCTTTCTTCTTTAGATCAATTTTAAAACATTTTTATAGTTTAATAATTTTTTTACTCACATTATTCATTCCGCCTATTTAAGACTATGCGGTACGAATATTGACCTTATATTTACTCTAATCTATTTAGCAGCTGTATAGTGTTTAGTTTGCGTGTTTTCTGGCTCTATTAATCATTTCATGTACCTGTATGTGTTATATCCCCCCACTATGTAATGCCCTCCTGTGAGATGGCCCTTAGAGGTATTCTGAATAATATTAATATAATAATAATAATAATAATAATAATAATAATAATAATATAATAATAATAATAATAATAATAATAATAATACCGATATATGATTATGAGAGATGCCGTAGTGGAGGGCTCCGGAAATTTCGACCACCTGGGGTTCTTTAACGTGCACCCAAATCTGAGCACACGGGCCTACAACATTTCTGCCTCCATAGGAAATGCAGCCGCCGCAGCTGGGATTCGATCGCATGACCTGTGGGTCAGCAGCCGAGTACCTTAGTCATTAGACCACTGCGGCGGGGCATTGGCTTATGCAAGGCTTTCTGGCAAATTCCTTTGACTGAGGACACAAATAAATACACCGCCTTTGTCACACCATTTGACTTGTTTGAATATAACCGCCTGGCATTGAGATAGAAAAATTCTCCGGCCTGGTTTTAAAAGAGAATGAATGATATACTGAAGCCCTACCTTGGAATCTTTTGCAATGTATACATAAATTATCTATGGATTTTTTCGAAGACAAAAAAGAGCATTAAAGTCGTCTTTAACAAGTCTTGAAAGATCTTAGCCTAGCTGAGCTCAAAGTGAACTTCAAGAGAAGTTCGTTTTTTTTTAATACAAAGTTGTGTTGCTTGGCAGAGTCTTTGACGGGACTACAAAAAGCACAAATAAAGATTCAGTTGAAAGAATTTCGAAGTTGGAGAAGCCGTACCATATCCTCTCTCTGTGGGTATTTCTTGGCCTAACTGGGCATTACAGGTCTTTCATAAAGAGAGATAGAGAGATAAAGATGCAAGGAAAGGCAGGGAGGTTAACCAGATGCACATCTGGTTTGCTACCCTGCACTGGGGAAGGGATAAAGGGGAGAAAAGAGGTTGTAGAGAGATGAGAAGGCACACACAATCACGAGCACACTCGGGGAGCACACACAGCCTACAGGCGGTCGCTCAGGTTTGTTGACTTTATGTAAATTAGCAGTGCTTTAGTTGCTTTCTGCGCAACTGAGGCAGATGCCCAAGGTCCTAGTACCTTCTGCACACAAAATGGTCCGGGGTCAAGTTGATTCAAAACCATCCGGAGCTGGCATCGCTGTGTGTCGTAGCAAGCGCAGCTGCACTGGACGTGTTCGATGGTCTCTTCAGCTCCGCAGTAGTCGCATGTAGGAGTGTCTGCCATACCAATGCGAAAGGAGTACACCTTTGTAAATGCAACGCCCAACCAAAGGCGGCATAACAGTGTCGCATCAGAGCGGGAAAGTTGTAATGGTAGCTTTAGCTTGAGCGAAGGATCCAGTTCATAAAATTGACACCTTTGTAAGCTGGTAGACGACCCGAACGTGCGTGTGAGATCTCGAGCCAGCAGGTAAAGTTGTCCTGCTGCATCATTCCTTGATAGAGGAATCGGGACTACACGGATTCCTTTATGGGCTGAGCGGGCTGCATCATCGGCTAATTGATTTCCGGTAATACCGATATTTCCAGGCAGCCATTGATATATAATATCTTGCCCTCGTGCTATAGCTTCATGATGGCAATGTCTTATTTCTTGTACCAATTATTCATGACTCCTCCTACGCATGGCAGACTGCAAACTCTGAAGCGCTGCCTTCGAATCACAGAATATGACCCATTTTCCTGGACGTTCTCGAACGAGATATTGTAAAGCAGCGCTTATAGCAGCAAGCTTCTGATGCCGTAGATGTAGTCATATGCGACAACTTAAACTTGATTGTCATTGCTGCAGCCGGAATTACAGCGGCAGCTGATGAGCTGCTGGATGAGACGGACCCATCAGTGTATATCTGCGTTCGGTCTAAGTACAATTCATGTAATAATTGCAGTGTTGCTTGCTTTAATGCTACTCTGGAGTGATTGCTTTTCTTTTTGATTCCCGGAATTTCTCGACGTACTTGCGGCTGGTCGAGGCACCACAAAGGACATGCCATTCTCGCAGCTGGCGTATATCCTGATGAAATGCTGTTTAGGTGCTTCGCTATGACGTCTGAAAACGTAGCACGTGGTCTTCTGGAGGGTAGAAGGGCCAAGTGGTGGTCGGGGACACGGCTAGCATGTCGAATGTGCGCTCTGAGGCAATCCACAACTCTATATGTCCTGACCGGATGGTCTTTGGCAAGCATGATTGTGGCATAAGTAGAAGCGCATCGGGGCAGTCCTAGGCAGATACGCAGTGCCTGACCCTGCAAACTCTCTAATGAATGAGTATTGGATTTGCAAGTGTTAGTCAGTATCGGCAAGCTGTAGCGCAGTAGACCCAGAAATAGGGCCCTGTACAGCTGTAGCATGGAGGCCACAGAAGTTCCCCATGCTTTCCCGCACATGAATTTAATTATATGCACAATAGATAACAGTCTATTCTTCAAGTACGCAAGATGTGGGCTCCACGAAAGACTTCTGTCGATTATTATGCGCAGGAAACGATGCGTCCGTGCATATTTGACACTCTGTTCATTGATGTAAACAGGGTATGGTGTCATTGGTTTGCGCGTAAACGCCATCAACGCGCACTTCACAGTTGATATAGTTAGGCCTTGTTTCTGAAGGTAGGCTGTTGTGAGGGTTGCTGCCCGCTGTATTCGTGCACGCACCTGAGGGCGAGTAACTGCAGCACTCCAGAGGCAAATATCATCGGCGTATATGGATAGGCACACCGACTTTGGCAGAACCTTCACCAGACCAATGAGGGCAACATTGAACAATGTGGGGCTTAAAACACCTCCCTGAGGTACTACACAGTAGGTGTAATGTTCAGCAGTTGTACCCTCATACGTCTGCACAAAGAAACACCTGCTAGTTATATAATCTTTTATCCAATGAAACATTCGTCCACCAATGCCCATTGCTGCGAGAGAAGTGAGGATGGCATCGTGAGCTACATTATCATATGCACCCTTCACGTCAAGAAAGAGTGCCACTGATATGCGCTTGCGATTTTTTTCTTGTTGAACAAATGTCGATAAGTCAAGCACAGAGTCGATGGAGGAGCGGCCCCGACGAAAGCCTGCCATGCAAGAAGGGTATTTGGTGTATCGTTCCAAGTACCACTCGAGACGAAATAGAACCATTCTTTCCATCACTTTTCCGAGGCAGCTTGCGAGGGCAATAGGGCGATACGCTGTCAAGTCCAATGGTGATTTTCCCGATTTCAAAAGTGGTATTAATCGACTTATTTTCCATTCTCGGGGAACACTGCCGCTGAGCCAGGAGTTGTTGAAGCATGTTAAAAGTTCTTTTCTGGCTTTTTGTCCAAGGTGTCCCACGCACTATATGTAATACCATCAGGACCTGGCGATGACATGCGCCTAGAAGCGACTAAAGCACCTTCCAGTTCTTCCATGGTGAATGGAATGTCCATTTCTGGTAATCGCGTCTCAGGAACGATCACGGCGTCGATGCTCTCGTTCATAATATTCTTGGCAACTCTCGTGCAAAATTCTTCAGCCACCTCGAGTTCTGTTTTTCCATGATGGAGTGCCAAAGCTTTAAAAGGGTGCCATTGTTGCGGAGAGGAGCGAAGACCACGAACTGTTCTCCAGATATATGACAGCGGTTTATGAGGGTCTAGAGATTCGCAGAATACTTTCCAGCATTCGCTCTCCAGCTTGTAAATGCGTCGTTGAATCTTTTTCTGGGGCCGCCTTGCTTCCCTCAGATCGTAAATTACTTTTGTGCGTCTGTATCGTCGTTCATCACGCCTTCGTATAGCTCGTAATTTTTCCAGTTCGATGTCAAACTGTGTTATTTTAGACGAAAATGGTAATTTACATTTGGACGCTTGCATAGCTTCCGCTATGATATTTTCCAGGCTGCAGGCGAGGCCTTCTTGGCAAGCGTCCTGAACACGCGATGTAAACATCGACCAGTCAGTGCCAATTACAACACCGGAAGAGAAATTTCTTATGATACCATCGATCGTCACGTAAATGGGTATGTGATCACTCCCATGAGTCTCAATATCGCAAAACCATTTAACTTTGTGAGAGAAGCACCGTGACACCAATGTCAGGTCAAGGCAACTGCCACACGTGAGACCCCGCAGATACGTGGGGGTACCATCGTTCATAATGGAAAGGTCGTAATCGGAAGCAAATGTAACAATGTTCCGGCCCCTGGCATTCATCCTAGTGCTCCCCCAAAGCATGTGATGGGCGTTGAAGTCACCGGTGATGATCCAAGGCCCATCGGTCCTCATTAGGATGTCTTTTAATCTGTCGCAGTCAAATCGCGATGACGGAGATATATATCCGCCAATAAGCGTGAACGAAACTGCATTCTTCTTTACACGACGACACACGTACTGATTGTCGTCATTTGAACTTATTGGGTGCGAAAGATAGGTCAAGTCTGGGCGAATGTAGACAATTACTTTGCTTTGTTCTTCGCAAGCGGCTGAACAAAAAGCTTCATAACCGGACAATCTATAAGGCGTTGATACGTTTGGTTCACATATGACAAGTATAGGGAACTGATTGGCCCGGACAAATTGGCGAAAGTCCGAGATACGGGACTTCATGCCTCTGGCATTCCACTGAAAAATCGACGCACTTTTAACTTCAGTGCGGAAGATGAGATTTTGTTGAGCCATTGTGCTTATACGAAGTTAGCAAGAACTGGATTCAGTGCATCCAGTATTTGCAGTGCACTCTTGGCAGACGGAGATTGTATGCTGCTCAGTAGCGTGCGAATCGTGGCAATTAATGATTGCACGATTGCAGTCACTTGCCTGTCCTGGTCGGAAAGATCTCGAACCGGGATCGCGGACTGGCCGTCATGAAACTCCTTCGGTTCGCTTGATGCTGCTTCACTTTGAAGTGCAGGCCACTCTATCGCAGTTAGGGTATGCTGACTGGCTTTGTCCTTTACAGCCTTTCCCACGGCATGTGGTCTGGGAGGCAAAGGAGGTGGTACTGATGAGGGATCTGGCAAACGTGTCGAAGAGGTAGCGGGTGTCCTTGAAGACCGACGTCGACGTGAACGACGCCTTCTGACTTTAGCTGCGGCTTCTCGATGAGATGAGTGATCGCGCACCATCTCCTTCGAAATGGCAATTTCCTTCTGAATCCGCGGGCAGTCCTTCGATGTGGCTTCATGGGATCCATTGCAATTAGAGCATTTCTTGGCAGTTGCGACGCACTTATCCGCTTCATGGGGCTCGGCGCAGTGGTGGCATACCACCGAATTCTCACATACGCTGCTCACATGTCCAAGTTTCATGTATTTACGGCACTGTAGAAGCTTTCGAATGAAAGGCCGCACAGCATTTCTGAAGTACCCCACCTTCACATGAGAGGCGAGTGATGTGCTCTTAAACGCAATCTCCACACAGATTATGCTGTAAATAAAAGATTATGCTGTAAATACCCGGTGCCTAGCACGTTTGATGCAAAAGAACGTCCGCTTTCAATTGAGCCCGCAGTGTGGAAAAGCTAACAATGAACAAGTCAAACTAATATCATCAGATCCGATTATTCGTATACCGAACTTCTCCATGTCTTTTGTGGTCAATACTGACGCGTCACATTATGCAACGGGCGCAGTTCCTTATCAGATGCCGTCACAACTACCTGATCATCAAAAGCACCTCGTAGACGGCTACTACAGCTATACTTGAAAGCCTGCTGAAGTGAATTATACTACCACTGAAAAAGAAGCGTTGGCTGTTTTGAAAGCTGTCTAGTACTCTTGTACCTTTCTGGAAGGTGCGAAATTCACCCTGTTTACTGATCACCAAGCTTCGACACTCATCCTTAAATATGGCACAACTAAAGGGATGAATCGCGGGTGAACTACCTACAACAATTTGACTTTGGGATATCACATCGCCCTGGTCTGTTGCTAACAGATGCAGATCACTTGCTCACAAGAAAAGTGAGCAACCTGAAGGAATAAATCGCACCAAGTTAAGGTAAGGATCCGATGAAATGAAGTTTCTTGATCTGAAATAACCCGTACCATCGACAATGGTTTCAAAAATACTTCGTCTGTATCATGATAGTCCTGAGTAGGGGGACACGATGGCTTCGGTCGCACGTATACAACAAGCTCCTAAAGAGATTCACTTGGCTAAGTATGAAGGGGGACGGGAAAGACTACATTCGGACATGCCATCTATGTCAAGTGAACAAAGTGAAGTTTATGCTGGCAACAGATGTGATGATAACGCCAAAATATTCCAACGTCCCTTTTGAAGAGATTCACTTGCATTTCGCTGATTGTATAAAGAAAAGCGAGAGATTCATAGAAACACAAGGATTTCTGCTTGGCATAGACGAATACACCCGAATGGTAATGACTAAAGCAGGAAGGGAAGATGACAACAGCGTTATTGCTTTCCTTCAATCAGAACGTTTCAGGTGCACCAAGGCCATAGTTTGTGACAACGGCCCCGACTTTCGAAGTGCAAAGCTGGCTAGGTGGACAAAAGACCGTGGCATTATTCTGAAATTTCGTTCGCCATAGCATCCTGCGGCGAATGGCTTGGCTGAGCGTGCCATTAGTGATATCAAGCATTACCAAAAAATGTACACCGGATGTCAAGGTGCCTGGAAGTGCTGCCTCGAGGCTACCACCAGACATTACAACCGCTCGTACACTAGTGGCCAAGGATGTAGTCCTCTGTTTGCTGCCTCTGGAGTGGTCCCTACCTTCCCCGCTTACCGCGAGCTTGGCCTCCTTGAAAACCTGGTCCTCAAAGAAGCCAAGACAGGCGTGAGCCAAGGCGACTCCTACAGACATCGCATGAAGAGGAACTCTGAAAAGAGACAACAGTGACATTCCAGATATATACGTTTAGAAGCCTTTGTTCTAATCCGGAAAGGAATTCATACGGCCAATGATCAGTATTATAGACCATTTCTCTATGTTAAAATGGCATCGCAGAACGGTGTTCTCAAGGCACAATTGTACATAGAATAATCAGGACAAACTGAGTGCGCTTTCATTGGTAATATATTTAATTACTACACCCGGAATTGTAAGCAAAAAAAGCCTGGAGGGGGGTGAATCAGTCTGTAAAAAAATGGCAGCATATCCACTGGAGTGAATGATGAATAGTGGGGCGAAGCAACTGTCCCTCCATTAGTTTTTGTTTTCGGCCATCCATTCGTGCGTCTGTGTGGCCGCCCGTGCGTCCATCCGCCCGTTCGTGCGTGCGTCTGTTCGTGCGTCCGCACGTTCATTTGTGCATCCGTCCTTGCTTTCGTCCATGCATATGCTCCTGCGTATTGAACTCGAGCGAGTATAACGTAGCAACCCGTCTATGCGTCCATCCGTCCGTGCAGCCATCCATGCGTCTGTTCATGCATTTGTCTGTGTGTCCGTTCGTCCATCTATTCAACACTCCAAGTACCACCATCTCGCATCTTTTTATCATATATTCCTCATATAGAAGCACCGCCATCTAGCGGACATTCCAAGGACTGAACTAGAGGAGGCACAGGCACACTTTCTTACGGATTGCGTTTCGTGTCTACTTCCCACCTTTAACCACCTCGAGTTCATGGTATATACTAGTTCACTGTATTCATGGCACTGCGGCCCAACGCTCGCTAAACATTTCTAAAACCTAGGAGGTTACGCCAAGCGAGTATGACGTAGCAACCTTTTCTTGCCTTCTGTGCGTTGTTGAACAATAGAAAACTCGCAGCGTGCGCCTTAACTAAAAGACAAATCCTCCTGTTTCTCATTCCCCCTCAGCAGTCATTGGCATGTACATTGAGCACTATCTTCTATTGTTCAACAACGCACAGAAGAAATCTTGATTGATATGTGGGGTTTAACGTCCCAAAACCACCATATGACACAGAAGAAATCTCTCACTGGCACCACCTTGGAGGTCAAAATGTTATACTTGTTACACACTACAACTGCGGCTACGAGGGACGAACAGGTGCCGATATAAGGAGCTTTTTTTTTTCGGGGGAAAGAATTGCTTCTCGTCGCACGTAATATGTGAATCTGTTCCAATTTACTGTTTTTTTGCGTTTCTTCTCTCTTTGTTTTCTTGAGTGATTCGTGATCTATGAGAATATTGGAAGTGCTGTGTGTTACATCCTGTCTATGTTATCTTGTTTGTACACGCTGCTGAAGTGATTTTGTTACACCAGACAGTTGTACTCACCTGAAATGTTGTTACCAGTTTGCAATAAGCTTCCCTGTTTCACCCCTAAAAGCAAACTGAAGAAGAACAGAAACGGAACGCAGAGGAGGAAGAAGTTGGACACCCGTCTGTCTTAAGTTATTCGCTGGTGCTGTTTATTTCACCTGAAAATGCTACAATCATGACGTGCATGCCATGTTAAACATGTTTACTTGCCACGCTCATATTGCGCCCGCGGCTGTTTCGCTAGCTTCAAGTATACCAAATTTGTTACGTCGCGTGAATGGATGGCGAAGGTGCGAATATAATAATCTTGAAATGCGTGTCATGTGAGAGCGACCACATACTACGCTCATGGTAAGCTCACGGTCATGGCGCTAGCTTCAAATATACCAAATTTGGTATAACATGACGTGAATAGATTATGAAGGTAAATGACACGTCCAAACAAAATAATCGTAACTTGCGTGTCATGCAAAGCATGCCTACATGCTACACTGATAGCGCGCTCGCGATCGTTTTGCTATCTCCACAAACATCAAATTTTTTTGTGGAGCTAACGAAACGACCACGAGCACGCTGTGAGCAAAGCATTAAAAAAATCAGGCCTGCGCGGAAGGCGCAGCACAGTCACAGCGAAAGCTAGAAGAGCGGCTTTCTTTAGCCTTTTCTAAGTACTCATTGGGTAACTGCTGCAAGCACACTTGCTTGATACCCCACTAGGGGTATCAAGCAAGTGTGCTTGATACCCCTAAAAATTATTCGAATAATTTTTTTCGGGTAGCAGGTCGGCATTCGCTATGCTATTTTTCATCATTCTTCATCACTTTTCGGGTCACGCGCCGTTGCATGTTGCCCGCCACCGCCGCCACCACCGCCGGTGTCCGTAACCACAGTATGGGAGGGTATTATGGTTTGACAAACATGACGCGTTGGTCTAGGCATGATAAATGTCACAGTCCCGTAGCGTACGTCGTCTAACACTTTCCTCCAGACAGTGGAACATACCTGTGATTGGGTATCTGCCGCTGGTAGGCGGGTATGTGCCACAGGTGATTGACACTAGTATCTTTACCCAAGGACTTCGAAAACATACATTGGTAATATTAATGCGCAAGTGGTGAAAGGCCAGTCAACAGGCTCCGACTTTTTACAGCAAAACCTGTTATGAAATCGCTTTTCGGGTCACTCGGAGTTGCATGTTGTCCGCCGCCACCGCCGCCGGTGTCTGTAACCACATCACGCGAAATTAGAGAAAAAAACATTGCACCAATGACACAGTGGGACTCGAACGCGGGTCTGCTGGGTGCCAGCCCAGTATACCACCACTGAACTACACTGGTCTTTGTGACGTGTTGTCAAACTTCCCTTAAGCAGGCCAATGCCTCCTTTATTTTAGAGAAGGCGCTGAGCAGGCTTGATGTCGGAAAAGTGATCGCGTTAATACGGCTTATAAAACGTTGTAAAACAGTGAAAAAACAATCAGTCGTCGCACAATGTGATTAGCATAACGAGTGGGCCGTTCAATGCTCCAACCCATTACAAAAGCTTGTTCATGTTCCCCTATTAACTGTGGCGAATACCCACTACAGCCATAATTCCTCATCGTCGTCAGCCCCTGCATGGACAACTGGCACAAAGTTCCTTGGTAGTGTTCAGCGGATACCAAGCTTCTCAGAAGAATGATGAAAAATAACATAGCGAATGCCGGCCTACATACCCAAAAGTTTATTATTAATGCCCTAGTGGGTACCAAGCAAGTGCGCTTGCAGTAGTTACCCAATGAGTGTTTTGAAAAGGCTCTGAAAGGGCGCTGTTGTAGCTTTCGCTGTGACAGTGCTGTGCCTACCACACAGGCCTGGCGTTTTTTTTTATTCCCTGAAAAAAAGCTCACACATCTTTCCTACGTCGGACCAGTCTACTTCCACACGGAGTGACGTCAAATCGGTAATCAGCGACTTGACGCAGCACGCGGCTCGTTGATTGGTCTAAACTGGATTTAAACAAAGAGTAATTCAACGTTAGGCATAGGAATATGCGCGAGCTTGTTTAGGTTTTGTAAAAACAAAAGTCGGCGCCTGTTGGCTGGCCTTTTAAGAAAAGCTTCCATCGGCAGCGTTGACCCGACGAATGCAAAGCATAAACGTCATCATTTCAGTAGCAATCGCACGCCGTCATTCTGCGTGGCATTAAAGTATTCTACTACAGAGTCACGCCACGTATCGGAACTACATTTCAAATATCTAATTTTATAAAGATTAGTTACATATGTACTCATATGTGACAGCCGTCACGTCGGGTTAACAAGTACTGTAGTTGTGCGATCTGCTGAGGTTGGTTTATGTAGCCCTGTTCGGGGCTGCTATACTCACGAGCACCAGCGCTTCAGAGCAGCGTATCGCCTCTGGTGTCGCTAATACTCATGTCCGTGTTGGCATCGTTGGGCAAGTGCAAACAACTTTTTATATAAAAATCTGCAGCTGTTCAACATGTTTCTGTGCTTAGAAGATTTCTACACATATTTGGCGTCATTTCACAACTTTTCGCTGAATAAAAAATTACAACACGGACACCTCATCTCCGCATGTTTCGCATAACAATGATTCCCAAGGTACGCGGGATTTGCCAAGTTTTTTTTTTCAATGAACAGATTTGATTTGATTGATATGTGGGGTTTAACGTCCCGAAACCACCATATGATTATGAGAGACGCCGTACTGGAGGGCTCCGGAAATTTCGACCACCTGGTGTTCTTTAACGTGCACCCAGTTCTGAGCACACGGGCCTGCAGCATTTCTGCCTCCATCAAAAATGCAGCCGCCGCAGCCTGGATTCGATCCCGTGGCCTGAGCAGCCGAGTGCCACAGACCACCGCCGCGGGATTTTGGATGAAAGTTCTGAGTGTAACGCCAGTCTGTCTTTCATGCCATTTTTCCGCTTCGTTTCTCATAGGAACTTCGCGCTACTGCCCATCGTAATAAATGTTGTGCGTGGATCGTGTCGTGCCTGTATGGATACTTTGGAGCGATGCCTGGCCAGTCACTGCACTCATGGCGCGTGGCCTCTCCCAGGGCGGCCACTTCTCTCTCCCAGACGCACGCCTTCGCCCCCGCAGTGGCTCTTCGTTCACCAGTCGACCGCCGAAGCCGCCAAGGTGAGCACCGTTTTTCTTACCACGTTCCGAGGAAGCATTTTCCGGAGGGAGTCAAACGATAGCGCTCACTGTGAAGGTGTGTGCAAAGTATTTTTAGTATCACTCGTTAAGGTAAAGCATGAAAATAATTTCGGGGAGCCAGAGCCCCATCAACTACCGTCCTCCTCTATTTATAGCCGTACACCACGCTGAGCTGCTCTACCCTGTGCATGTGTGATCTTCAAAATTTTTACAGCACGCAGACCAATAGACACGCGTGACGCGCAGAACTTCTTTTAAAAAAAAGCCCGTTTTAAGCTGAACTGACAATGCTCACTTTGAATTGAGGTGGGGTCACCTCAGATCTAGTAGTCACGTGTCAACTTATCTTGTTAACCGTCAGACTGCTTGAACATTGAATGGGTGCAGGTTGGTTAATGATGATGGTTATCTTCTATCTATTAAGGCAAACTGCCAGCTATGCCAAGAAACTATAGGGGATGTTATTAGATTGATTGATTGATATGTGGGGTTTAACGTCCCAAAACCACTATATGATTTTGAGAGACGCCGTAGTGGAGGGCTCCGGAGATTTCGACCACCTGGGGTTCTTTAACGTGCACCCAAATATGAGCACACGGGCCCACAACATTTCCGCCTCCATCGGAAATGCAGCCGCCGCAGCCGGGATTTGAACCCGCGACTTGCGGGTCAGCAGCCGAGTGCCTTAGCCACTAGACCACCGCGGCGGGGCGATGTTATTAGAAGTGATTGTATTGTAATTGTGAAAAAAAAAGTGTACGACAACATAATTTGCCGTGGGCAGGGTCGGAAACTGCGACCTTTGAATAACGCGTCCTATGCTCTACCATCTGAGCTATCGTGGCGGTAATCCCCCCGTCCACTTTGTGCCGTGCGAAGGTGCATTTGAACGTGGGAGCGCCAGTCAGCTCTTGTCAATGCGGCGACTGTAAGACACTCATTTTTCGTCTGTCGGCATCACGTAGCACTTATCCCCTGAATTAAACAAAAGCAACCGCATTTATTGTTATTCTCTCCTGTCCCCCCCCCCCCCCCCCGGTGCGCTTTCCACCGACGTTCGGTGCTCCCATTGGCCGAACGCCATCACGTGCCCCTCGCATGCGTTTGCTCATGCTTGTTTGTTTTTTTTTTTTCTCTTGGGCTCGAGCTTCACAGCGGTGCTTAACACAATGCGCTTCGCATGTGCGCAGCGTGTTTCGCACCTCTTTTTCGGACTTCTACTGCGTGATTTCTCTCCGTGTGTGTTTGCGTTTCTCCTTTGGTCCACATGCGGTTATGCATACGTTAAACCAGAGTCCTTGAATACTTTTACTGGTCGTGAAGCTTCACGGTAACTCTGTGGGAGAGCTTTGTGCGCGGCGAGTGGAGGCCGGGGGGCGGCGCTGCATCACCACGCGGGCGCACATAGATGAAGGTGGCTCCAGAAGTCTGGGTAGTGATCAGAAACGTATCAAGCTAAGTTTCCGAAGAGCACTGAAAGTGGGAGGAAGACAAGATGAGCAACTGCAGTAAACTTTTTATTCAGAAAGGCAAATTGAAATAGCCACTAAACAAATTGAGAAAGTAATCACTGAGGATAATAAAACAGTGTGGACACACACGAATCTAATTAGACTGTTTGAGATAGAGCTCGTTAAGGCACGTGACGAGTCACCCCGGAAAAGAACACACAAACCCAAAAGTTGGTGGGATGAGGAAGTTAAGAGAGCCATAGCAAAACGTCAGGAAGCCTCTAGGGAACACAGACATGCTAAGCAGCGGGGTGAACCGACAGATGATGATGAAAAAAATGGGAAATCTTTCTAAGCTGCAGAAGGGATGCATCCCTTCTGATCAATGAAAAGATTAGAAGAAAGTGAGCCCAGTGGTTGGCAAGAGTACATAAAAATAGATAGCAAGGCAGCTGCGAAATTTTAAAACCATCTAAACTCCCTAAGAAATGAGATGAGCCTAGAGTAGAGGTTTATACCCACAGCTCAATGTGCTAGGCTAGAAGGGTACGAAGCTATTGAATATATAAGAACAATGGTGACAGAAAAAATTTCAACAAAGAAGTGCTTTATGCACCACAATAGACAAGGATGAATCAAGTGGCGCAATGGCTCCATTTTCACAACAAGAGTGAGAAAGGGCTGAGAAAAGGGTTCCTAGTAGTACGTCAACAGGCCCAGATGGCATTCCAATTATGCTGATAAAGACATTAGGTCCGAAGTCAAAGCAGGCTTTGAGAGAGGCAGTGACCAAAATAATAATCGATGGAGAAGTTCCCAATGATGGAAACTTAGCAGGATGAGGATGATCTATAAAGGAAAGGGGGACAAAGCTGACATAAACAACTACCGTCCTATAACAGTGACATCAGTGTTCTACAGGCTGGCGATGCAGATTATAAAGGAAAGACTGTAGGCATGGATAGAGGATGAGGGGTTGCTGGAGAACTGCAGAATGGGTTTCGGAAACACAGGAGGTTGGAAGACAATCTGTTCTCACTGACGCAGTGCATCGAAATAGCAGAAAAGGAACTCAGGTGCCTGTGGCTAGCATTTTTGGATATCAAGGGAGCGTACGATAGCGTGGTTCAAGAGGAATTGTGGGGAATACTGGACAAACTAGGCGTGGAAGATGTATAGTCACTAATCTTTTAGACGATATCTATAGAGGTAACAAAGTAATTATAAAGGGGGAAAATAGGTATCCAAGCCTGCAGAAGTAAAAGGGGGGCTTAGGCAGGGGTGTCCCCTGTCACCATTATTATTCATAATGTACCTACAAGGATTAGAGTTCAAATTAGAGGGAATTGGACTGGGCTTCAACCTGTCTTTCGTCAAACAAGAAAAACTCATCGAACAGGCTCTACCAGCATTGATGTACGCAGATGATATAGTGCTAATGGCCGACAAGAAGGAAGATTTGCAGAGATTGGTGGACATCTGCGGTAATTAGGGAGATAGGTTCGATTTCAGACTCAGTAAGGAAAAATGAGCAGTCATGATTTTTAATGACAATTAAGGTAGTGAGCTTAGAATACAGGAGGTCACGTTAGAGATAACAGATAAATACAAATATCTGGGCGTATGGATAAATAATGGGGCCGAGTACCTAAGGGAACACGAAATATACATGTCGACTAAAGGTAACAGGAATGCAGTGGTAATGAAAAACAGGGCACTGTGGAATTACAATAGGTATGATGTTGTGAGAGGAATATGGAAATGGGTCATGGTTCCTGGTCTGACGTTCGGCAATGCGGTCTTGTGCATGAGATCAGAAGTTCAAGCAAGATTAGAAATTAAGCAACGTCGAATAGGTAGGCTTGCCTTAGTAGCTCATGGAAATGCACCAAATCAGGGAGTACAAGGTGATATGGGATGGACATCATTTGAGGGCAGGAAAGCTAGCAGCAAGATAAAATTTGAGAAGCGATTGAGGGAAATAGGGGAGGAGCGTTGGGCTAGGAAGGTATTCAGCTACTTGTACGTGAAGAATGTCGATACAAAATGGCGGAATCGAACCAGAAAATTGACTGGTAAATACTTGGAAAACAGCAGGAGGCCAAGCCAAAAAGAATTATCGGTTAAGAAGAAGGTGAAGGAAGTTGAGACCGATATGTGGAGAATTTACATGATTGAGAAGTCCGCACTAGAGATCTATTGAACTTTTAAGAAGAAAATTGCCAAGGAAAGGATCTATGATAATACTCGGGGTAGTTCTCTACTGTTTGAGGCAAGGACGGAGGTATTGCAAACCAAGACATATCGGGCCAAATACGAAGGAGTAGACACGGTATGCAGTGCTTGTGGAGAGGAAGAAGAAACTGCCGAACACTTGATAATGTTCTGTAAAGGGCTTCACCCTATAGTTCAGGATGATGGCGCAGAGTTTTTCAAAGCACTGGGGTTTAGGGAGAGTGAGGGCAAAATAGACTTTAAGCGGGTAGAATTAACTAGAAGGAGGTTATTTGAATGGTGGCTAAACTCAAGCCACGAGTGAAAATTAAACCCTTCACTGCAAAGTACGAATCCTCAACCTCACTATATAAGGGGAAAAAATAAATCTAGTTTTTGGTTCATTGAGTATTATGGCTAGGTGGCGATAGCCACCGCCCGATCTAAAAGGTACAGCCATATCCATCCATCCATTCATCCGGTTGTTGGTTCACTGAGTATAACGGCTAAGTGGCGTTAGCCACCGCCCGATCCAAAGGGTACAGCCATATCAATCCACCAATGCATTCATCGTAAAACCCCTAAAACTTCGTAGAGTAGCGACGTGCGTGGTTATTCACGCATCTCCTCTTTTTTCCTTCTCATCCGACTTCTCTGAGGTCAGCTCCGCGTCGCTATTGGTCAGATGCCGTCACGTGGGACCTCTCGCAGTGTTCGTTTGTTTACAGTCGCTCGCGACTGCCATCCTTGCTCTGGAGGCGCGGACTCCTTGGGGCTCAGCGCATTTGTTTTGACGGATACGAACTCTTTCTTCTTCCGTGCGCGCTGTGCTGTGAAAAACTTTTCATCCGAAAATGTCATCACTGTTCATTGCCGTGAGTGGCTGTTGCGCCTTCTGCTGCCAGAACAAGTCTAGCGACGGCCGAAAGCTCTTTTTGGTACCACCCGTTAAGCGCAACGAATTGCGACGAAATAAGTCATCACGTAGAATCAGAAATTAGAACTTCAGGTCGACATTTTCAAATCCAATTTGCTAAGTAAGTTGCGCGTGTCTCAATAAGACTTCAGTTGTTGGTTCAGTTTCATTATGGTTCAGTTTTTGCTCAATTAAATGCCTGCTCTAACGGCATAAACAAGTCGCAGTTAATTGTGCAGGAAGTCGTTATCTCTCACTCAGGTTTCATTAACGCCTCAGGTGATCTATTACAGTGACCGCGAAGCAGCGCTTGCGCGCATACCTGGCCGCGTGGACGAACACTGCCTGGCTTCATTTGCCATACTTCCTCTGTATGTCCTGTGCTCTCTTTTCCCGCCTAACCCTGAGGTATTCAGGGAGCACGTTCTTAGGCAAAGGAAGGATGGCCAGCATATCCCTTTCGTTGCTTGGTACGTCGAGTTTGACACTGTGCTGAGCATGGTATCTAATTCCTAAACTGTCTAGTATGCGTCTGCCCGTTGTGCTTTTGTAAAGGCGTTTATACTGCGCTATGGCCTGTGTATCTATCAATTCCTCCGGCGTGTTTTGGAGAGCCGGAGCGAGTAATTTACTCGTGCGAGCTGAGAAAACAGTTTTTTTAGGGGCGAAGCTCCTTATGGCGTGGCTTGTGCGTCTCTCGTAGTACGTAACCACCAGTGGCACATACCCGAAATAGGAATAACATTTGACCTCCAAGGTCGTGCCGGTGAGACATTTCTTCTGTGCGTTGTTTAACAAAAAATTGTGCTCAATGTACATGCCAATGGCTGCTAATGAGGAATGAGAGACGGGAGCATTCGGCTTTTAGTCAACGCGCACGCTGCGATCCCCATTAGCAGCCATTGGCATGTACATTGAGCTCTATCGGACAAGAAAGGGTTGCTACATTATACTCGCTGGGTGTAACCTCCTTAGTTTTAGAAAGGTTTAGCGAGCGTTGAGCCGCAGGACCATGAATACCATGAACTAGTATATACCATGAATGAATTCGAGGTGGTTAAAAGGGGAAAGCAGATACGAAGCGCAAGCCGTAAGAAATTAAAAGCTGAATCCTCCTGTCTCTCATTTCACATTAGCAGCCACTGGCATGTACATTGAGCACCATCTGACAGGAAAAGGTTGCTACGTTATACTCGCTGGGCGTAACCTCTTTGGTTTTAGAAAGGTTTAGCGAGCATTGGGCCGCAGTGCCATGGATACAGTGAACTAGTATATACCATGAACTCAAGGTGGTTGAAGGTGGGAAGTAGACCCGAAGCGCAAGCCGTAAGAAAGTGTGCGTGTGCCACCTCTCGTTTAGTCCTTGGAATGTCCACTGAATGGCGGTGCTTCTATAAGGGGAATATATGATGAAAAGATGCGAGATGGTGGGACTTTGAGTGTTGAATAGATGGACGAATGGACACACAGATAGATGCATGGATGGACGCATGAACGGACGCAGGGGTGGATGCATGAAGGAACGCAGGGACGGGCGCACGAACAGACGCATGGACAGTCACACAGACGGACGCATGGACGGACGAATGCTTCGCCCCACTCTCCATCATTCACTCCGTGGATATGCTGCCATTTTTTTTGAAGCAGCGCGAAACGAGGATAAGAGGAGGTGAGCTTGACACCCCTGCCCTCCCCCGCCTAGCCTTCGCAAGCCAAATCTTTTCCTTACCCTCTCTGGCAACTGATCAAGAACTCACGGGCGCATGCCGTGCTCGAACAAGCCCAACCCCGGGCACGTGAGCGGCGTTGTTTTGTCGGCCAGCGTTATTTTATGGTCTACTGCCTGTTTCTGCGAAATGGTTTGGGAACGCTCGCTTAGAAGCAGTAGAATAGATGAGCACAATAGGTGCCCGATCGCGTAGGAGCGTCACTTTCGCTTCCACAGCTGTCGTCTTTTCGATTCACTGAGCCAGGGGACGCAAACGCATGCGAAACGCTGGCACATTATCCTCACATATGAGAGACGCGCCATAGACGCCACCGGGAGCGGCCGCGTTTCGCAAGCGCTCCGGCAAAACTCCTGTTTCTGACTGTTTAAGGCATTCAATTGCAACTTGAACAAATGTGAAGCTTTCTACAGAATCGACCGCATCATCTCAAGTGATTTCAATTGAGTGCTTTGCAGTTCGCACCCACGAAGATCGACTTTTTGGCAGCGTTCGACTACCTCGGTGGGCCTACCGGCTAGGCCTACCGGCTAGGCCTACCGGCAAGGCCTACCAACATGGTCATCCACAAAACGGACGGAGAGGAGCTTCCCTCCGCCGAAGCTCTCCACGATGATGAAGGCAGCTGGCGTCAAGAGTATGCCAGGGCCAGAAATCCCGCTTCATCCCGGAAGAAATCGACGCCAGCCATCAGCACTTCGCAAGAGTCACAGAAAGCTCTCCCATCGACTCGTCGCAGTGCCTACAGAACCCCTCACTTTCAACGGACGACTACAAAATAGTCCCGCGAATACGTGGAGGCCTCAGCAGTGCTGACACTCCACTTCCGAAGCTCATACATTCCGTCCTAAAAGCGGTAGCGCTCACAAGCTCCCTACACGACCATTACCGCATCAACTCTGTAAGCAACATTCTGCTCATAAGCACACCGGACTCGGCACGCACCGAAGCATACCACCATATCAAACCCATCAAGATGGACGAGCACAGCTTTGAAGTGGTCCCCCACATTACCGATCCATCGAATACCTGCCGAGGGGTCATCCGTATTATTCCTTTGGAACACATATCTTAAATCATCTTGTCAAATCTATTGGACTATGACAGACTAGGCCTCATCCTAACCGGACGTCACATGGGTTCCACAACGTCCATCTTGGTCACCTTCAGAGGTACGCGCGTGCCTTTCTACATAAGTTATCTGGGTGGCATCACCAGATGCGTACTCTATCGTCATAAGACAGACGCCTGTAATCTCTGCCGCAAGCTTGGCCACAGACCAGACGTATGCCCAGGCGCCTCTCAACCTTTATGTCCAATGTGGGGCATTCCGAACCCACTCCTTGATCACGAATGTGAACCTAAGTGTGTGGTGTGCAACAGTGACCACCCCACCGGCTCGCCCCAGTGCCCAGAGCTCTACAAGCCCACCCTCAACTTTCCAGCGAGATGCAGCTCCATTCCTCGACCCAAGCCCATCTTTCAAGAACGCCCCTAGAGGACGCTCACCCAGTATCACAAGACAACAAAGCCGAAAAAGTCGCAGCCACAGCCGACGCCACAACAAAAGCATTCATCAAGACCCCAGACCTCGGACTGGCCCTAGACACGAGGTGAGCTGGGCTGATGTAGCCTCCTCTGAAAGCTCCATTCAAAAGCAGCTCAAACTATTGCAGGATGAGATGGCTAAATTGAGGGCAGAAAACGCAAAACTACGCCTAGAGCTTCAGTCCTTCAAACAACCATCTACCTCCCCACACCTCCCCGCCTCATCTTTCACCCCTACACCTATCTCACCAGCTCCTCTCTCAACCACCCCTATAGCTAGGCCCCCCGCTCAACCACCTGCGCAAAAACGAAAAGTCTTGACTCCCATCACAGTAAAAATTTTACACCCAGAAGGGTGTAAATGACCTTGTCCCGTGGAAGACACACAAAGGGTGTTAATTCAGCACCTTCCAAAAAGGGTGCTTTTCCATGCATCCTTAGAATAGGGTGTACATGTAAAAAAACTGTAGGGTGTAACAAAAACACCCTTAAGGAAGGGTGCCTTCGATGTCCTTCACTTTTTTAGCACCTTGAGGAGGGTGCGAGACGGTTGCACAAGGGTGTTGAGTGCCCATGGCAGAGGTACCAGTATTCTTTTAGACTGCACTAATAGATATCAGCATGCACTGATTACACACTACTTGAAGAAAGTGGTCCTGATTATCAATAGTGCGCCACCTGTCGAGCTCCATTCATTGCGTGTGGGCAAAAATATAAACACGTACAATCGTGTATGAACTTGTGCTGGATCTATATGTACTTCACAGTATATGCATAATACGCATTAAAGAAAACGAAGCCTTGCTGCCCTTGCATATTGCATTTATTTAATAGGCAAATAAAACTTATAAACTTTTCTTCTGCCACACAACTTTTTCACCAGATGTGTAACATGTTCACGTATACGTACACTACACATGCAACACCTCAAATGTTTATTATATTTTTTAAGTTTCACATCATTGACACTTCTTTGCAACGTACAATTACACTGCTTTCATTTTAGTATACTGCTTCAAGTACATAGAGACTACAAATGAAATTCACGCTAATATATCCCTATAATTCTTTCAAGTATCTACAATCCCAGTGGTTTCCAGTTTAATACTCCTTCATGTACACAATCGGTTAATAGGAATGAAATACAGGCAAATATATACTTATAATTCTTTCAAATATATACCATCACCATGATTTCACTATATACGCCTTCATGTACACAATCGTTCCCAAGAAGTGATGCACACAAAAATATATATGGATAGTGTTTTCAAATGTATACAATCACAGTGGTTTAAGCTTTGTGTTCCTGGATGTATAACAATTGGTTATAAGAAATGATGTACATGCAAACATATACGGGTTTTCGAACATATAACTTTAGCGTATACTTAAGAAACCAATACAATGATCAGAAACACAATAAGCTAAAAACGAACACAAAACTGAGTCAGGACACACACAAAACAAAAGAGGTAATGCATAATTATGGCTGATAACACAGCTGGGTCACTTTATGCCAAATGTCCCAGCCATTTTGGCAACCATCTCAAATGTATTCGAAAAATTCGTGCTACATTGAAAATATTGAACTTCTGGAATATTTAGGAGAGGAAAAATATTTGGTCACGTGGCTTCCTTCTGAACTTCCTGGAATGTCATCTAGGTGTTGTATGTGAAAAATTTTATTTTAAACGCACCGCTCTTTCTTTCTATACGAAACTCGGTCTACGTATTACGTAACAAGAGCTTAATTTGGGCGAGTTGGTTCATCGTGGTTGTGTGCTAGTCACAGCGCGACAACTTCAGGAAGAGACAGAAAGGATAGGAAAGAGCACCGACTGTCAACTGAATTTAATGAATGTGCTACGAGCGCTTTTATACGGAGTAAAAGAACCGTGTTCATGCGCGACGACACGTGTGAGCACTACAAAATAATCTCAACTGTGAAAAGAATACTCCCTCTCGGAAAGGATAAGTGAATGTGTAGTGATGCACTGATCATTGGTTTACCTGATAAAAAATACTTCTACAAATGTTAAATTGGC
Source organism: Rhipicephalus annulatus (assembly GCA_013436015.1). Lineage (NCBI taxonomy): Eukaryota > Metazoa > Arthropoda > Arachnida > Ixodida > Ixodidae > Rhipicephalus > Rhipicephalus annulatus. Next base: position 73,387 of record WOVY01000025.1, read on the forward strand.
ATTAAGTAAACCTATTCTCGTGACGAATGGTGCAAGATTGACAATTCCTGTTGCTGTTTAGTACACACACTTTTGAAAGCTTTCAAGGGGTGGAAAACAACACGTTAATATCTTATCTGCTGGCTATTGTTTTAATTGTGAGACACGTTATGTGGTATAACATTCAAAGGTTTTGGTCATTGTTTTTTGTTGGTCCTGTTATTTTTCTCTTTACATTCTGCAGGAAGGTTTTGCGAACGGGTGTGATGATTCTGTTGAGATATCCAGCATCTTTTAGTCTTTTAATCGGGTTTTTCAACCTGACGTCACCCTTGTGCTAACATGACTTCTGAATGTGGCCTAAATACATGTGGTATCAGTTCCTATTTCTACTAATTTTGAATGCCGACTATTAAAAGGCAGAACATTCTTAGCACTCCTGGGCTGATAGCACCAGCTAATACCCCAACAGCATCATCACACTTGTTTGCGAAACCCTCCTGCAGAAAGTAAAGTTAAAGGAAACATGACCAAAAGAAAAAGAGAATGACCAATGACCTTTGCATGTTACACGGTACTACGTACTTAGGGTGTCTCACAATTTTAGGAAAAGAGCCAGCAGATATGACATTGTTGTTTTCCACCCCTTGCAAGCTTTCAAAAGTGCATGTACTTACAGCAATAGGAATAGTCAATCTTGCACCATTGGTCACTAGAATAGGTTTAATGAATGCCAATCTAATGTGTATGAGATACCGCTAACATGTGGAAAAGTAAACATAGGACAAACTGGGCAATGCTTCAATGATCAAGCAAGACAGCATGCTTTATATGTTAAAAAGGGCTATAGTAGTCTCATGGCCGGACACCGTAAAGAATATAAGTGTAGTCCTAGGTTTCATAAAACACGGTTTTTGAAAAAAAAACAAGCAGAAAAAATAAGAAATTTTAAAACTCTTTGTCAGGAAGGCCAAGGATCAATGCATCAGTACACCTTCACTTATCTTTTCCGAAAAAGAGTATTCTTTTCTCGGTTAAAATTATTTTGTCATGGTCACACAAGTTGTTGCAGATGAGCCCTGTTCTTGTGCTCAGTATAAAAACGCTCGGAGCACCTTCAATAAAATTCAGTTGACAGCGCTCTTTCCTGTCCTTTTTGCAATAAAATTTTTATTATAGAAATAATTTCATTTTTTAATTTAGGTATAATGATGAGTTTTCATCGTATCACAACATGGAGCAAATTGCATCTCAATACGGACAAAAATCACGATTTTGTGAAATTCGTGTTATTTTCTCGCATATTTCAGCAGCTTGAGAGGTCTAAAGATATTTTTTCCTCATAGTGTACCTTGTGTGGAGTAAGTATTCACTGCTCAGATATTCATACAAAGTACAATATTGCAATAAAAAATGCAAACATAACACATTTTGGCTTTATTCTTGGAAGCGAATGTGGCAAAAAATGCACAAATATTATTGAGCTTCAAATACCTTACAGAAGCACATTTACTTAAGAGGTAGACCAAATTCCCTTTAGAAAAAATAAGCGGTAGTTTTCAAACGAAATTTTCACAAACAGCACACAGACGGCATTATGCCAGGAAGTTATAAGCCAGCCACATGAACAAAACTTTTTTTCTCGCTGAAATATTCTAGCAGATCACTGTTTTCAACGCAGTAAGACAGCACATTTTGTTTTTCAAATACATTTCAGATGGTCGTTAAAGTGGCTGGGACGTTTGGCATGGAATGATCCAGCTATACTTAAGCAAAATAACGTACACAAATAACAATATTTGTTCACCTACCATGACCACAATAGAAAAAGTTGTTCAGGCTTTGTGACACTAAAATTTTTAGCGTTGTACTGCCTGAACAACTTCTTTTATAAACTCCGAACTCGCGCCAAGAAAAAAGCCGCTCAATCACGGTGGTTGTTAAAGGCCTTGCGGCCGTAGACAATCTTGAAAATAAAAAAAATCTACTCATCAGTGCTGTCACTCCTTCTTCGTCATTACTGACACGGAAGATTTTTCGGTGATTCACGTGGAGGTTCAGAACTAGGCTTGCTCTAGGCTGGGGCCGGGGTAGACTACGCAGGACGTCAGCGGCACCCTCTCATCCTGTAATAAGAACAAATATGACTTCTCATAAAAGGATGTTCCTGCTGTTCTGGCAGCACCATATATGAAGAATGTGTAGTGTGTATCCTTTGAAATGGCGTGTAATTGACATTACACTGAACTCGAAGCATACAACCCATACATTCCAATAATTTCGTATGACGAAGATAAGATAGTTTTCCAGCATACAGCAAATTCCCGAATTGAGGTGAAGTGTAAGACTAAGGCTCAAAAATGGCACTTACGAAAGCGTGAACTCACCTAAGAATCAAATTCCTTCTAGGGTAGTGAGCCAGTGTGAAAAACAATTCTTAAAGTACAACGTTCAGAACATGTAGCATTATACAAAACGCACAAAAAACTTACCTCTTCATGTGCAAACAGTGAAGGCATCTCTGCTTTCTCTTTTACATGAAAACAAATGATCTTGGGCGTGGCACTAGCGAAGAGGTTTGTAAAAAAAGTAAAAGATTTACTGACTTTAATCACGCCTTTAACAATCTGAAGAATTGTGACCATTCAGCAATCAGTGCAATTCTGACTGCCTCTATAAGGTCATCAAAAATGAACGATTTTCTCGTTCTTTATACCCTCACAAGAAGCTCCGTCAATGGCATCTAATCCAAATTTAACGCTGTGCTTCGTATTTGCCTGCTTTCTAGACGTAGGGCTGCGAACATGTATTTTCTGCACCTATTCTAGCACAGAAATTCATCTATAATTCAATCATCTCAATTCATTGTAATTTGATAAAAGATGTGATAGCTCGTCCACTGTTTAAAGAGTTGCGGGCCTGCAATAGGCACTGCCTAGCACGTATGTAAGTATTTTTAAAAGAAATTCTTCAAAGCTTGCTTTCAGAAAAAGCGTCTGGCATATTTCGACAACCAAGCCCATCCTCTGATGGCAATCAGGGGTACGCTATTAGCGATTATTGACCATGGGATTTACAAACGTAACCCGTGCCTAAATACTCAGTTAAACACAATCAAGCAAGTACGAGCGCTCGAACGACACCAACGCGCGTGGACACCATCTACGTTGCTGCAGCCATGGCTTGTGCTAGAGCTACCGCACATAGCTCCCACAGTAACGTATACTCTCTCGATTCTGTTATAACGACGAACGTTATCGCATATGAAAGCAAAGCACGAAAACAGCAAACAGAAACGAGGGAAAACAACGCACGGCGATGGCCACAACAACGCGCCTTTGGAAGTCTACTACATCTTTCCCTGTTGCTGGTGACACGTGTCCTAAATATTTTAAAAGACCGACGCGCACGTGCTGGGAGCATCGCGGCATATCAGCACCCTAAACTATACCGTCTTTAAGCAAAAAAAGCCATTTCGTACAGTGCGCCTCTGTACATAAATTTTTCTTTTTCTTTGTTTTTTTACGCTTACACCTACAGAAGCACGCTGCACATTTGAGTATTATTAGAAATTTTATTACGATGTAGCCGAAAGCACATCTTGAAACAATATCAATCACTTTGAGCAGTGTAGAGACAATGTGCGATCAGCAACGAATCGCGCCCTTGTTAAGTGATCACATCGCTCACTGTATGAGTGATGCAGGCACTTACACAACATCGCGCGTAGTAGTGTGAACTCGTTAAGACACACGTTTAATCGGGCATCTGCAACAGGCCCGCGAACACATGCTGTTGTAAATGGCTGACAGCCTACTTCGGCAGAGCTGCTGCAGGCGCCCAGCTAGCGCTGTATGATTACTACCTACGAAAACAGTACACTCACCGTTAACAGGCCCACGTTGTCCGTGTCCGCCGCTCCATGAATATTCCTTAATCCCAGCGTCACTTCGAACACGGTGTCATACGTGACCACCATTGAAGATGCGCCTGTTCGCTAGAACTCACACAGCGACCAAGACCCCAGACCAACGCAATGCATTTCAAAGACCGTTGAGACAGAGAGAGCAACGTTCAGAGAGAGGAGGAGGAGGATGCACTGGCGGCGGCGCCGCAGCTGTCGACGCAGGTGTTCGGTGACGCAACTATTTGCTTATCTGCACCGCCGTTGTGGGGGCAACGCTGGCAGGGGTGAGCGGGGGGGAGGGAGCGCGAAACCCGCCAAGACGGCGCCGAAACGCAAACGCTATGGCGCATACGGCAGACGGTGGTTCGACGCGAGAGGCAATCGAATTGCGCGTCAAGAATGACTCCTTGTAAATGGCAACTCTCCTTCGAGCGAGCCGCACAGCGACGCAGGTTATTTACCAGCCTCGGGTTCTTTGAGTATTTTGACGGAATGCGATTGCAGTGGGCGAAAAATAGTGAAGCGAAACTTGCGGAAAACAAAGTGCACCATGGAATGGCCAGAAAGAATAATTATTTCGTCCTCGGGGGCATTAGCGGGAGAGCATTGCTACACCTTTTCCCTGAGGAATTTCTTTTCGCATTGTCTGTGTCTGGCAATTCTGCAAACACTGAATGCGTAGTCGAAGCTGGAACAAATTAATCCACAGTCGCGGATGTTTAGAAGGCTTGTCACGCACCACAAAACGTGCCGAGGTTGTTATAACAAGCTTTTTGCTGACCACATGATCAGCACATAATTCCATATGGTTAACCAATGAGCTAGCTGAGCACCTGTAGCAAAGGCAGGGCACGTTCTTGTTAAACGTTGTTAATATAAACGATGGTTGTGCATAAGTGCAGTGAAAGCTTTCCGTGTGAATTGGTCATAACCCACGTTTTCGAGCGTAGAAGCGCCTCAGCGGACCTAATCAGCTACCACAGCAAGTTCGTAAGCAACGATGAGGTACGAAAATGTGCAGCTGTTTTCCATGTACTGAATAGTCCGTGTACAGTGCGTTGACCACCGCCATTCCTTAAGCCACCTCCCATATAGACTCCCAGTCTGAACAGGTGTGGGACCATAAACACTAAGAAGCAGTGCCCCCCCCCCCGCACACACACACACACACACACACGAAATTCGAGGGCGCACGGGCTCATACACACGCATACTTAATTACTTAATCACAGGTGCCCACACGTACACGTATCCACACATACGGCCACACACACACGTGACCGTAAACGCACGCATGCATGGGCGTACACATGTGCACAGGCACGCTTAACACAAGCACGGACTCGCACATACACGCGCAGGCACACATGCACGGGTGTACACACAATCGCGCTTACACGCGAACACATGCGCAGGCTCACGCACACACACCCATACTCGGGCGAACATTATGTTCCTGTATATAATCCATAGAGAACATGTAGCTTATAACCCACACTAAGGTGAGCTTTCGTAACGTGGATTGCAGTTAATTGCCATTATCGATGAAACGCGATTTGATTCTGCTGGCATTCTGCTGTATTCGGAGAGCACCTTCACACATTCTAAGTCTAGGCCGTCATTTAACGCAAGGTTCACATATTCGTGCAGTAGCTACGCTCCTCGGCCGCCAATCCGAAGGTCGCGGGTTCGATACTGGCCGTGGCAGTCGAATTAAGACGGAGGCGAAAAGGTAGAAGCTTGTGCACTGTGCGATATCAGCGCCCATTAAAGAACACCAAATGGTCAAAATCCCTAGAGCTTTCCACTACGACGACCCTCATAATTATATCAAGGTTTTTGAGACGTGAAATCCCAAATATTATAATTATGTGTTTTTCTTATGCTGCATATTCCATCTGATGAATCGTCACCTACACCCTTTTCAGGCACAAAAGCACCCTTAGAGCCTATTTTAGGGTGCTATCGAGGCAAGCACCCAAACAAAGGGGTGCTTTTTTTCAATTTACCATTTATAGGTGTTAAAAGGTGTTGCAAAGGGTGATTTTTCGTAAAAGCACCCTTTTTACACTTTTTTGGGTGGGAAAATTTTCACTGTGCACATTGTCATTCGATGAGCGAGTAGACCAAGTCGAAGGGAAACTAGAGAAGGTTGACAAAGAGAAAGAAAAAGTAACCAAACTTGAGAAAAAACTAGACAATTTTATTACCTTCTCCACAGCTTCCTTGAAGAAGCTACCTGAGTCCATGGCCTCGATACAACAAGTCATGTTAACGATGCAACAAACCCTAGATAGAGTCACGCAGTGGATCGACACGGTCCACGCTAACCATCCAGAGCTTGCCCAACCTAAGCCAAATCAACCTAGCGAAAATGGCTGTTCGTAACCGCACTGAACTTTGCGTATGGCAATGGAACTGCAGGGGGTTTCGCCGAAAAAAAGGCGAACCTCCTGCAGTACATCAAATCACAAACTATCCCTCCCCCGATCATTGCGTTACAAGAAACAAATAGTGTTGTGCAGCTTCCAGGTTACAGAACGCATGAAAACCCGGCTGACACTAAACCAAACACTGCTGTCTTAACTCAGAAGTATCTTACAGTTACCAATTCAAAATTTGCTGACATAGACATTGAGCACGACTTTCTCCAAATACTACCTGATAAACTTAACTCATCATTCTTATACATTCTCAGCGTATATAGCAGACCACAAGAGCAAAGGCACGGCTTCGATTCCCTATTTGCCCGAGCTACATCCTCGGCAGGCAAACACACCCTCCTCATAGTGGGGGATTTCAACGCCTCCCACCCAGCGTTGGGTTACACTGCATCTACACCGAAAGGTAGAGCCCTCTGGTCCCATATTCAGGCACATCGTTTTACATTGCACAACGACCCGAAGGAGCCTACTCGTTTGGGGAACAGTGTGAACAAAGGTACATCCCCTGACATTACCCTCACTCACAATGCACCCACAATGGTTTGGACTAACACCCAAACTAATCTTGGCAGTGATCATTACTTTATTAGCATTACTTTACAACTAAAATACAGACCCATTGCACCTAAACCAATGATGCTCACAGAATGGGACAAATTTAGAGAGACCCGCGACAGCACCGCTCCCTCACGTATTGCAGACCTTACCGAGTGAACTCAGCAGCTTCAAAAAGATGTTGAAATTAACACGAAAACTCCACCCCTCGACCCCCCGATAACTACTCTCGACTCCAAGCTTGTCCATATGTGGGAAGCAAAACAGTCACTTCTGCGACGCTGGAAACATCAGCGCCACAACAGGAAACTCCGCATTAGGATAGCGAAGCTAGACCAACAAATCGAGCGATACACGACTCGATTGGCGGCACAACAATGGGGTCAGCTTTGTGAAGGAATGCATGACCACCTCAGTAATAAACGAACGTGGCAACTTCTTAGACATTTGCTAGACCCCAGCACATCTCACGCACGACACTCTCATGCTATCACTTAACTGTTACATAGGCACAGTGACCATTTAGGACAGCTCTTCGATAACCTCCGCACGTTGCATCTACCTCAATTACGTAAGGATTCTATACCATCTTACACAGGGAAACCTAATGCGTCATTAGATGCGCCGATAACGAAAGCGGAAGTTAGGCACGCCCTCGCAACACTCCGTACCACGTCGGCTTCAGGCCCCGACCGCGTTAACAACAAATTACTTAGAAATCTTGACCCTATTTCTATTAAAGCTTTGACTGAGTACTTTAACGACTGTTTCGACACGGGCACCCTTCCACCTTCGTAGAAAGATGCCAAGTCATATTTATACATAAACCGAACAAAGCTCCTTTAGTAGAAAATCTGAGGCCCATTCCCTTAACATCGTGTCTCGGAAAGAGTATGGAGCATGTTGCGCTTGCACGCCTCCAGAGACACGTGGAGCATAATGGACTACTGCATCCAGAAATGATTGGTTTTAGGCCCTCACTTTCAGCGCAAGACGCAATGCTTCGCCTTCAACATGACATCATAACTCCTATAACCAGAGCGAGGATACTCAGGCAATCCTTGGTCTGGACATACATGGAGCATTCAATAACGTAGCCTACTCAGCTATATATGCTGGCCTCAACTGCATTTCTTGTGGCGCTAAAATCTACTCTTACATCAAAAGCTGCCTCACAGACCGCACAGCTACATTAACATTAGTACGAGAACATTCCTCACTCTATACACTAGGCAGCTTCGGAGCCCCTCAAGGGCCAGTGCTCTCTCCAATCCTTTTTAACCTGGCTATGCTACCTATACCCAACGCTGTTCAACGTATCCCTGACTTGAACTTCTCCATCTATGCCGATGATATCACCCTATGGGTGAAAGGAGGCTCAGATGGACACATTCAAGACACCCTACAAACAGCTGTAGGTATAATAGCAGCACTAACATCTCAGATGAATCTCCATTGTACTCCAACTAAATCAGAGTTACTCCTTCTACCAACTCATCGTCGGAACAAACACGTTCCAATGATCGAAGTTCACATAAATGGGTGCTCATTCCTAGAGTATCACGCATTAGTGTGCTAGGTTTATTTATTCAAAACAACCGACCTAATACGTACACACTCGATGCTTTACACAATACCATTGAAAACACCCTAAGAATGATAGGAAGAATCTAAGGGGGAAATGGAGGGCTCCGAGAGTCAGAGTTACTTCGTGTAATACAAGCTTTTGTGATTATTAAAATCACATATACTCTCCCTTACCTTCACCTTAAATTAGCAGGGAAGAAATCGGTCAACGCCCTTCTCCGCAGAGTTTACAAATATGCGCTAAGCATTGCAAACAATACCTCTAACGCACTACTCCACCAGACAGGAGTCATAAGTACCCTATGTGAAATCCGTGAAGCCCATTTACCAGCTCAATACGCAAGGCTCGCGACCACTAGCGCAGGTCGCCACATTTTATCGTCTACCCGAATTACTTCACCTCCCTCACCAATGCTAAATACAACATTCCCCAAGACATACACAAACAATTACTCATACCACCCCTTCCTAAAAACACTCATCCAACATATCACACTAAGCGTAGAATCCAAAGAGCAAAAGCTCTTCAGAAAAAAATGCATGGAGCCAATGGCATGCTCTCTGTCGATGAGGCAGAATGCCCATCCTCCTCATCCTATGCCCTCTCTGCTGTCGACTATAACGGCAAGGCGCTCACAATGGCATCCATCACTGTCAACTCTTCGAAGGAGGCAGAGGAGGCTGCCATCGCTTTAGGTCTATCCATCCCCAATATCACTATGATTGTAAGTGACTCTAAAACTGCCATACGCACCTTCAGCGCAGGTCGCATCTCATCAACTGCCCTTTCAATTCTTAAGAAACATCCTCCCACGCAAGACGTTGCTCTCGTATGGACGCCCGCGCATGCGGGGTTGAGTGGCAATGAGGCGGCTCATACCTGTGCTCGAGGAACGACCGGCCGAGCGCAGGCCTCTGATGGCGCCTTAAACCACGCCACCTATTTCAGCGTGAGAGATCGTCTTTTGACTTTCCACGATATAACAAATCACTACCGCCTACAGCGCACTATATACCACCCCTTACATCATGGAGCTTCGCGCTATAATGAAATACTATGGCGCCAGTTACAGACCCGTACGTTTCCTACCCCATTTTTTCGCCATCTTATACACCCTGCAATATAACCCTCCCCTTTGTGCATTTTCTGACAACAAAGAGCTAACCTAGACCATATCATGTGGGGGTGCACTCGAAACCCACCACCCAATTCTCTACACATTAATAGCAAGGAGCAGTGGGAGGCTGCTATGTGCAGCTTGGCGCCCAAGGTCCAGGACCAGATCTTGGATTGGGCCAAGAGGCTCCTCTGACATTCCACCACCGCACCTTTCCCTCTTGGGATGAATAAAGTTTTTCTCCTCCTCCTCCTCACATATCATTGCGATTCACGGGAAAATGAAAAAAAAAATTGACAGATCCCACGTAGAGGGGCAACCGATGATATGCGAAGCACAAGTGAGAAATGTTGATATGTCTCATTAAAATCAGCACAACGTTACGAGGAAAATGTAAATGGGGCCGTACATGACTTCCGTGTGATGATTATCATCTTTGGATGTGTCGTTTCCCTTTCTTTATTCAGAAATAACGTCTGTCATCTATTCGTGTCATATGATACCAAACTTAGTATATGTGGAGCAAGCAAAACGACTGCGAGAACGCTATGAGCGTGGTATGTTGTCATGTTTTTAGATGAAACGCGTGTTAAGATTATCACGTTTGCACCAGTCATATACTTTCGTCATTCATTGACGTCACGTAACACCAAATTTGGTATATGTGGAGCTAGCAAAATGGCCGCGAGTGAATCATGAAGGGCCCAATATACGCAACTGTGGCATTGACATACGCCTACGCTGGGCACAACGACGCTACGTTAGCAAAACGCGAGCACTCTATAGTCTGGCGCTAGGCGCGTCCAGCGTCGTCGGCGCGGCCAGACGGCAACCGGCGCCAAATGCGAAATGCTGCATTTCGCACCGACGCGTTACCCAGACAACACTGCGTCTCCCTCTTTTCGTAACGGAGGGAAGCCGGACGTGCTGAAACGCGCATGCGTCAAAGCAACGCAGCGCGGAGCGTGCCTGCGATTATTTGGCAGGACCAGCGTCTGGCGTGCCAACGCTGGCGTGACGCTACGCAATAAACGCCGGCTTGCACGTGCACCGCGTCACGTCGAAGTGTATCGGCACCTTGACTGTGGCATGTAGGAATGTGCTCACATGACGCTCATCTCATCATTATCACGTTTGCACCAGTCACGTACCTTCGTCATACATTAACGTCACGTAATACGAAGTATGACATGGGTGAAGCTAGCAAAACGGCCGTGAGCGCATAATCTGTGTGGCATGTAGTCATGTTGTTACATGACACGCATGTCGTGATTATAATGTTTGTATGTGTCATTGACCTATGTCGTTCGTTCGTGTCACGTAATACCGAGTTTGGTACATGTGAAGCTAGCGAAATGGCCGCAAGCGCATCATGAGCGTAGCATGTAGTCATGTTGTTACATGACACGCATATCATGTTTATGATGTTTACACCAGTATCACACCTTCGTCATCCATTCGCGTCCAAATATACGAAATTTGGTATGTGACGCTAGTGAAACAGCCGCGAGTGCATCATGAGCTTGGCATGTAGGCATGTTGTTACACGACACGCATGTGATGATTTTCATGCTAGGCTCGGTCGCTTGTGCTCGCCATGCAATCATGTCATATTATACTAGTTTTGCAACATGCCTTGTGAACGTAACCACTGAAAGAGCTAGAAAAACATGAAATGTAAATCATGACATTCATGGCATTGATTTCATGAATGTCATGTTGGAACTATTGAAATACGTTCGTCATAAAGTCATGTTATGCCGTACCAAGTCTGTTATTGGTGCCATTATTGAAACGACCAGGAGAGCTAAATGTCGTAGGTGGCTTTAATATATACGTTCAAAGTCGCCGAAGTTTGCTAACAAATGCTTCGCATTTAAAAGGCGCGCACATTTCTTGATTGCGTCTCATTATTTATTTCAAGTTTTCTTATTCTCTTCAAGCAACAAATTTCAAAAACTAAGCATGTAGAGCTGAATATACTCCGCGATGTCACGCGCCACTGTTGGCAACGTCAGAGCACAGTCGTCATTCACGCAGAGGACCACTGCATTGCCGTGTACGTAGGGCCGCGGCCGCTGGATGAAACAGCGCACGGGTACGGCCCGCCGCGTGCTCCAAAACCGGCATGACAGGTCTAGTTCCCGAAGCACCGCTGCGGCGCCACCAGGGGGGGGGGGGGCAGTTTTCGCAAGCTCCAGAGAATCGCATTCGTGGCGCGCTTCCGGTACTTACTGTTGAGCATACCTTAGTTTGACTCACGAAAACTTCTTTTAATATTTGTCTGGCATGTACGCACCAGGTACTTACTGACATTGCCTTTAGATACTTGCAGCCCTTGCAAATTTTCGGTATTGTCTTACTGGAGATAGAACCTTGCACACCGATCAGTTTTTGCGAAAGTAAGAATTGTGAGTGCATTTTACTCGGATCCTGCAAGATCACGACTAATAGGTGTGGAAGAGCTACACTTTTCTAATGTATCTAAATTATTTATAGTACCTGTAAGTATGCCGCTTCAGAAAAGGTTGCTTCAAATTTTATATCTCCGTTTAGAATATTTAACCTCAGCAACTGTACTTGCCACTGTTACTTTTACACAAACTAAGATGGACTTCTCACTTCCTCCAAACACGTCTTAGTATTCATGCAATGAACTATCAGATGCAACACCCCCGAGATGTGCTTAGCGTGTGTGTGCTGCAATCTCATAACATTTGACTCGAGCATCTTTGAAATTTCAGTGACTGAAATTTATATGCTGGTGAATGAGCGAGCAGTTATGAAGTGAATAACATAAAAACTGTGAGGCGAAAAGAGCGATGAAATGCTGTAAAATGTGAACACAACTGCTTGCGTTTCTGCACTTTTGAGTGTTTTCGTCTTTTCCCGTCACGACGTTCTTATGATATTTCAACGTATTCAACAGTGAACACATATTCCGAACACACTGTGTGAAAATAATTTATTTATTCTAAATCTGGGGCTGATCCTGGCCTTTTTATCTTTTTTTTACTTCTTTACACTTTTGCGTAATCAAACGACTTGACAATTGCTCTAGCTTGTGCGCCCAACTGTTGGCTTCTGTGTCTATCGACAATAAAACCATTCGTTCGGTTTTTTCATGTTTTTCATGTGTTTCATGTTTTCATGTTCATGCACCTGTGCTCGCTCAAACGAAGGCACGTCACGTGCACTCGACTGCCCTACAGCAGCAGGGGATTCGCGATGTGTAAACATAATAAAAACGTGGTTGTCACTTGCCCCCTGGTCGTATATATATATATATATATATATATATATATATATATATATATATATATATATATATATATATATATATATATATATTACTGTGTACCAGTTAAAATGAAAAATATTTAAATTATGTTGCTTCGATAGGCTTTCAGTATATAAAAAATGTGAACGTCTATTGTAAAGCGTACAAAAAGTGCTGAATATACGTCATAAGAATCAAAATATGTTAGTTTGAGACATCTTTATAAATAGAACAATGATTTTGTCACGCAGTCAGTGCCATATTATTCAGCTACATGAATTGTGGATTTTTCTGTCAGCCTCAGAGAAAGAAGCTGGTTCTAAAAAAAAAAAAAACCTCAGGTGCTCGGCACGCACAGGAAAAACTCAACTGGCTTTTTAGCTAAATAGTGCCTCGCAGTCTACTAAATATGCGATATTCCATCGCTGTTATAAATGACATTTAAAAAACACCGATTGCAACAACTCAGTTGGTCACTGTTGTGACAAACACCAGCTAATTTGCTGCGGCCCCGAGGGAGCCGCCGTCACTCGTTTCCCCCTCCTTCCCGTCCCCGCCCCGTCGCGCTGCAGCGGCCGCAACTGACACGCGCTCTCCCGCAGAAAGCCGCTCCACGCGGCAGGCCGCACCGTGCGCTTTTTCATCCAGCGGTCGTGGTAGGGCACTTCATACGTGCACCTCATGCCCTCGTTCTCTGTGTGCGCGCCCGCGAAAGGAAGGGGGAGCAGCGTTCATCTTGAAAGCGGACCCATTTTCACGGCACGCAGCGTTGCAAATTTCGGTAGACGTGATCGTGAGCGCCCGATCTACGCATTGCGCTTGTCAGCTCAAAATTGTCAAACCTGGTGAGTGGCCCTTTAACACAAATGATTGTAGTTCCTTAGGAACTCAACATCCGTGCAAAACATGCCGAAGAAGCCGGCATGTGAGCTCTGCAGCTTGGCGAAGACGCTGCGGTGGGAGCAGTACAAAAAGGGCCAGCTCACTGAGGGTCGCGTGCATCGAGGCACCTGTTACGTTGGCTGCAGAGACGCCACCGAAGACAAGAACTACTCGGTGTCACCAGGCAGAAGATCACGTTTATTCACCCCTTGAAACTTATATCATCTTCGGTAATTGTGCCCCGGAGCAGTCGCAGCACACAACGAATGCTGGGATTGCACAGCGTTGCTCCCCCGATTTTTTTCGGAGCACCTCGGAGCAACAACAAAAAATAGAGTCTCGAGAAGGTGCACCCTGGTTACCGAAGATTGTTGGTGCGCATCGAGGTACGGTGCGCACCTGTGCGCTTTCTCGAAAACGCCATTATATTGTCACTATGCAGAAACAGCAGCATTTCAACACAGGACGACTCACTTTAATTCTACCAGAATACCGGCAAACTGATTGGATGAGAACCTCGTCTTTCTCTCTCGCTGTGCGTGCTCTTCGTTGTTCTCTTGGTGCTGCATATTCAATGCGGAATTTGCCCCCCTCCAGGGAGCAGCGTCCCGACGATCTTCTACAAAAGCAGTAGATGAGTCCGAACAATAGGGCTTTATTTGCACAACCTGCACGATTTCTGTTTTTTTCCTGGAGGGTTGTCGAGGGGCTGTCAGGAACAACCACGTAATTAACGTCATTGGCTCATTGTGGCAAGCACCATGTATCTCCTCATGAATTGACGTCGGAACGACAAGTAGGTGGGTGCTTCCTCTCAGAGAAAAGTTCTTCTTATATAGAACACCGCTACGTAGGCAGAATGACGGCAGGCTCCTTGCACATCTTCTAGGGACGGTTGTTGTCCGGCCGTTCAAAAATTCTATAAGGGGAAGCAATTCGCTGTCTTCCTTCTGCTTGTGAAATCATAAGGGTGTTGACGATTCCTACAAACGCCATGTTGTCATCTTCTGTGTCATCGTGCGCTTTATCGGTGACCTTGATAAGCAATCGGTGCCAGGCGTGCTGCCGTCCGGAATTATACACTACCATCATATCAAACTCTTGAAGGCGTACGCTCCACCGTGCGAGCCAACCGGACGGGTCTTTCAAGTTAGTGAGACTGCAGAGGAAATGATGGTCGCTGACTACGTGGAACGAAAGACCGTATAGGTACGGACGAAACTTCACAACTGCCCATACGACAGCAAGACACACTTTTTTCGTTGAGGAGTAGTTGGACTCTGCGCGGGAAAGCATCCTACTAGCATATGCAATCATACGCTCGGCTGAGTCGTGCCACTGGGTGAATACAGCGCCTAAACCCACGCGTTGCTGGTACCTGTGTGGACCTTGGTGGGAGCATCCTCATCAAAGTCAGCAAGCACAGGTGGTGTCTGCAGGCGTTGTCGGAGATCGTCAAATGCCGCTGGTTGATCGCCCCCTCATGTGAACGAAACTTCTTCCCTTGTGTGTCGTGTTAACGACGAGGCTATGTGAAGGAATTGACAATAAACCCTCGGTAGTAGGCGCATAGGCCAAGGAAACGCCTGACGGCTTTTTAATCTGTTGGCACCGGAAATTTTCTGACGGCCGCAATCTTATTGGGATCAGGTCGAACACCTTCATGGCTCACCAAATGGCCTAAAAATTGGAGCTCCTTGAAACCGAACTGACACTTCTCGGGTCTCAGTGTCAAGCCGGCAGACGAAGCATTAGTTCGTCCATTCGTTCTTGCTTGCATTCGTTCATGCGTCCGTCTGTGTGACCGTCCGTGCGTCCATGTGCCCGTCCGTTCGTGCGTCTGTTCGTGCGTCCGTCCCTGTATACCACTCTGAAAACACGATTCCGAAAACACAGCGCGGTTTATTAATGCATCTCCGCCATTGTTCCAACTACTTCTTCTCTCTCCTCAAAAGACTACCCACTACTCGTTTATGTCCCAAGTGTGTCGCGCCAGAAGAAGAAGAAAAGTATGCCACAGATAGTCCCCCCCCCCCCCCTGCAGACAAGTGGCCGTGGGCACTTGAAGAAAAAAATGATCAGACGGAGCTTGTCAGAATGGGTGCCAGCTTGATCCTTTCAAGGCTGACTGTGTCTTCAATCCATTACGCAGGATTGTAAAATGATGTTCAGAACGCTTATTAACTGGGAAAGGACCGTCATAGCGAGGCGGAAGAGCACGGTGAAACGCATCGACACCAACAGAAACGTGTGAAGATGTCTGTAGGTTTGCCGGCAGAAACACGTCGTTCTCAGTGTGAGCTGAAGTTGGTGATGGGCGCAAGTTTTGCATGAAGATCCACAGACGCTGGACGAAAGAAGATGGATACGAAACACTCTGCGTAATAACGGGGCTGACGAGGTCACCAGGCAAACGGAGTGTGCAGCCATAAACCATCTCGGCTACAGAGCAGGAAAGTTCTGGCCGAAGTGTTGAACGCAGGCCGAGAAGCACAATGGGGAAGTGTGATACTCAATCTTCGGTGTGAGGCTGCGAAGTGAGTGCTGCTTTTAGATGACGGCGGAGTCTCTCCACGAAGCCATTTGATGCTGGATAATAAGCAGTTGCGCGAATACGCGCACAACCCAGTAGAGATGTGACAGAGGTGAAAAGCGCTGACTCAAACTGTCTGTCTCAATCAGTAGCCACCGTTGATGGTACACCGAAACGGCTAATCCAGGTAGCGAGAAAGGTACAAGCAACTGTTTCTGCAGTTTCTGCAGTGATGCGAGGCATTGGAGCTGCTTCAGGCCACCTAGTGTACCTGTCAATACACGTAAGCAAATACGTATTTAGCCAACATAGAGGTAATGGCCCGACAATGTCCAAATGAATGGTGTCGAAACGTGCATCAGGGAAAGGGTATTTTCCCAGTGGAGGCTTGGTGTGCCGTTGCACCTTGATACGCTGACATGCTCTGCAAGTGCGACCCCAGTCCCGAATGTTAGCGCGTATGCGCGGCCAGACATAGCGTTCAGTGACCAGATGTTGCGTAGCTTTTACGCCTGTATGGCAGATGGAGTGGAGGGTGTCAAAAACAGCCCGACGAAGCTGTGAAGGAACATAGATACGAGCGCAGGTGTGTGAAATATCGCACAAGAGCGTAACGTCGTCGTCGGGGAAGTTGACTTATTCCAGTCGGAGGGAAGAAGAGGATCGGAGTCGTGCAAGCTCATCGTCTAATGCCTGTGCCTCCGCGAGCGAGGACAATGAAAGGTCGGTGATACCTGTCGTGGCATTGATGGTAATACGACTGAGAGCGTCCGTTGCACTGTTCAAGCTACATTTTACATAACGTATGTATGTATGTATGGTGAATTCGGCAATGAAATCAAGGTGTCGAAATTCTCTAGGAGTTTGCGTGGCACTGCAGGAACATAAAGCCGAAACAAGGGGCTTGTGGTCGGTAGGAATGGCAAATTGTCGCCCTTTAAGGAAGTACCTGAAATGCTTCACCAGAAGGTTGATTGATATGTGAAGTTTAACGTCCCAAAACCACTATATGATTATGAGAGACGCCGTAGTGGAGGGCTCCGGAAATTTAGACCACCTGGGGTTCTTTAACGTGCACCCAAATCTGAGCACACGGGCCTAAAACATTTCCGCCTCCATCGGAAATGCAGCCGCCGCAGCCGGGATTCGAACCCGCGCCCTGCGGGTCAGCAGCCGAGTACCTTAGCCACTAGACCACCGCGGCGGAGCTTCACCAGAAGGTAGGGCGTGAGGAGCTCCCGTCCGAAAGTACTATATCGGCGCACAGTGTCGCGTAACTTGCGGGAAAAGAAGGAAATCGGAGCCCATGCACCATTGATTCATTGATGAAGAGCGGCCCCAACTGCTTCTGAAGAAGCGTCCACCATGAGGCTAGTGGGAGCAGTTGGTGAAGGGTGGTGCAGGAGGGTGGCCTGGGCGAGCTTGGTCTTAACGTCGGCAAAACCTTGATCCGTGACCTTGTCCCGGGGAAGTGCGGCTGACTCGGCTTGCGAAATCGAGAGTAGTGATTCCAGAGACTGCAGCAGTGTAGAGCATGTAGTAATGAAGCGGCATAAAAATTGACGAGTCCGAGAAAACGTCGTAGACTGCGCATGGACGTGGGAGGCGGGTACTCGAGGATAGCTTGAACCTTGTCAGGTAGAGGAGTGATGCCATGTTTAGTGATCTGATGTCCGAGGAATGCTATCTCCGAGACCCCAAACTGAGACTTTTCTACATTGATGACAAGATCGTAATCACGCCGTCGAGTGAAAAGCTGACGTAGATGTGCCTTGTGCATTTCAGCGTCCTTGCAAGCAACGAGAAGATCGTCCATATAGGCGAGACGAAGCGGCAAGCCTCTTGTGACTTCGTCTATAAAACGCTGAAATGTCTGAGTTGCGTTTCTCAAAACGAAAGGCATTCGTAAATACTCATAGAGCCCAAATGGGGTAATTATTGCAGTTTTGGAAATGTCAGAAGGCTAAACGGGAATCTGGTGATAAGCTTTCACAAGATCAATCTTCGAGTATACAGTTGTGCCGGTTAAACAGGCAGTACAGACCTGAATATTGGGTAACGCGTATCGATCTGGAATGGTGATTGCATTGAGAGCCCGATAATCACCACAGGGCCACCAGTCATTGTTCTTCTTGGGAACCATGTGTAGCGCCTATGACCACGAGCTTGATGACGGACGAATGATTCGCAACTGTAGCATATGCTCAAGCTCGTTGCGAGCAATTCGAAGTTTATCAGGGCCAAGTCGGCGAGGGCGGCAGTGAACCGGTGGGCCTTTGATAACGATGCAGTGGGTCACAGTGTGCTTGGGGCTCTTATCCATGGAAGACTGCGTTGTAATCTCCGGAAACTCGTTGAGCATAGCTGTATATTGTGACGTGGGCGGTTTCGCGAAAGTGGGGTTTAGGGCCGTAGCGCGTCACAGAAAACCATCGACCGATAAGCCGGAATAGCTATCCACCACGCCAATGCGGTTCATATCCACGAGCAGATGAAAATGCCTTAAGGAATCGGTGCCTAAGATTGCGTAGCGTACGCCTGCTATCGAAAATAACCACTGCAGTTTCCTCTTAAGACAGAGGTCAAGGGTCAGAGACTTTTGTCCGTAAGTTGCGATGACTAAAAAATTGATCGCTTGTAAAGGAGTTCACTTCTCGCGATGACGCCGGTCAGTTTTGGACTCTGGAATTATGCTGACTTGTGCTCCAGTGTCCACCACCAAGCGCAGACCTGTGATTCTGTCGGTGATGTGGAAGAGGCGGCTCGATGCTTGGCCTTGATCGCCCGCCGCTGTTATTGACGATCAGCCGGAGCGTTTCTCAAGCGCCATGAGCAAGGTGGCACACATCTGCGAGCCGTGGCACGAAAACGCCGGTAGTAATAGCCTGTGTTCTGCGGTGAAAAGCAGTGCTCGGGCTGGTGGAGGGGCCATTGCAGAGCAGCCGACGTGAGAGATCGTCGATGTGGACGAGGCTGGTCATTTAAGTTGCGAATGCTCAGCAATGGCAGACGCAAGTTGGCGACTTCAGCTGCGAGATCTTTTACTGTTTCCCGAAGGGAATCTGCTTCGGAAATCGGAGAGGTGTGGGCAGCGTTTATGCTGCCGGAGCAACGTCCATCATGTCATAGGCCATTTCTGCCAGCTCCGACAGCGGCTTATCCTGAGCTGGGACAAGAGCCATTCGCATGGTAGGTAGAAGACGCTGTAGAAACAACTCACGTAGTATGAATGTTTCCGAGCCGCCCGGCTGGTCCCCAAGCAGGTGCTGCAGGTGACGTAGAAACTGTGTGGGACGGCGGTCCCCGAGCTCTTCGTTGCACAGAAGTTGCTGAATGCGCCGATGCTTAGGCGGAACGAGTCGGTAAAGAAGAGCCTGTTTGACTGTCGCATATGGAGTGTCACCAGGTGGGCCACGAGGATGTCGCGTATTTCGGCCATTGCCTGTGGCGGCAACGCCTTAACGAGGAGCTCATGCTTGCGAACTTCTGACGTGATGCGATGAATGCGGAACTTGTTCTCGACTTGAATGAACCATAAGGAGGGATCGGTAAGCCACAGCTGTGGTAGCGTCATGGTAGTAGTACCTCCAACAACACCCGAAGAGGGTACATGGCCGGGTGCAGTGGCAGCGGTACCAGGGCTGAGGCTGTCGAGATGCTCACGCTGCTCCATGGAAGGTCGTGTTCGTAGTCCGGGTTACCAATAAATATAGCACTCTGAAAACGCGGTTCCGAAAACACAGCGCGGTTTATTATTGCATCTCCGCCATTGTTTGTTTGTTTGTAGCCTCTAATCCATGGCTCATACCCACTCTGGGGGATTGGCCAAGAGAACATATAGTCTCATATGGACGATAACTGCATTATTGGTTACAACGAAAAAAAAAAGGCGGGGGGGAGGGTTGTATAGTGAAGACAGTATGTTAAAAAAAGAAAGAAACCAAAGATGTAGATAGTGAGAAAAAAGAATTAACAAGAAAGTAGACACTAATAGCTCTAACTTGATTTTGGGAGCCGACCAGACAGCTGGTTTTGCCAAACATGATTAATTTGGTATGTCAAGGATTTATACAGATTTGAAAATTACTTTTCGACCCGGTTTTTTTTTGAGTATCTGTTAACTTGGGCTTTATGTTGAAAAATGTTTATAGTCTTGAATAAAATACACACCGCATCGAATGCATCTTTGTGGCAATTTCCCAAAACAGAGGCACCAAAATTTAAAAATTTTCTGTGGTTAAATTTCAACCTAGCTTCGCAAATAGAATATCTAAATGTCGTTTCTTAATTGATGCATAGTTACGACACCTCCGCCATTGTTCGAACTACTTCTTCTCTTTCCTTAGCAGACTACCCACTACTAGCTTATGTCCCAAGTGTGTCGTGCCAGAAGAAGAAGAAAAGTATGCCACACCTGTGTTTGTCCATGCATACGCCCCTACGTCCGTTCTTGCGTTCATTCATGCATCTGTCTGTGTGTCCGTTCGTCCATCTATTCAACACTCCAAGTACCACCATCTCCCATCTTTTTATGATATATACCTCGTATAGAAGCACCGCCATCCAGCGGACATTCCAAAGACTAAACGAAAGGTGGCACACGCACACTTTCTTACGGTTTTGCGCTTCTGGTCTACTTCCCACCTTCAACCACCTCAAGTTCAAGGTATATACTAGTTCACTGTATTTATGGCACTGCGGCCCAACGCTCGCTAAACCTTTCTAAAACCAAGGAGGTTACGCCCAGTGAGTAAAACGTAGCAACCCTTTCTTGTCACATGGTGCTCAATTTACATGCCAACGGCTGCTAATGGAAAATGAGAGACAGGAGAATTAGGCTTTTACTTTCTTACGCCTTGCGCTTCGTATCTACTTGCCACTTTTAACCACCTCGAGTTAATGGTATACACTAGTTCATTGTATTCATGGCACTGCGGCTCAACGCTCGCTAAACATTTCTAAAACTAAGGAGGTTGCACCCAGCGAGTATAACGTAGCAACCCTTTCTTGTCAGATAGGGCTCAATGTACATACCTATGGCTGCTAATGGAGAATGAGAGACAGGAGCATTGGGCTTTTAGTGAACGCACACGCCACGAAATTTTTATTGTTCAACATAGCACAGGAGAAATCTTTCACTGGCACCGCCTTGCAGGTCAAAATGTAACACTGGTTAAACACTACGACTACGACTACGAGGGACGAACGGGTGCCGCTATAAGAAGCTTGGCCCCTAAAAGAATGACGTCGTCCAGATAGACCAAACATGTCTGCCACTTAACGCCTGACAGAACGGTATCCACTAGTCTCTGAAATGTTGCGAGGGCTGAGCACAATTCGAAGGGCAAGATTTTAAAACTATAAAGCCCACCAGGCGTTAGAAAAACCGTTTTTTTTTCTCTATCTCCCTCGTCGACCTCAGTTTGCCAATACCCACTTTTGAGGGCCATTGACGAGAAGTAGCGAGCATACCTCAGCCTGTCGAGTGAATCATCGATGCGCGGTAAAGGGTATGCGTCTTTTTTTGTCACATGGTTCAACTTGCGGTAGTCGACACAAAATTGCAAGCTTCCGTCTTGCTATTTAACCAGCCCTACCGGAGATGTCCAAGGGCTTCATGACGGCTGGATGCCGTCATCATTGAGCATTTTTTTCACTTGTTCCTGTATTGCATCACGCTCTTTCGGTGCCACGTGGTATGGGTTCTGTCGTATTGGCCTTGCCGTCTCCTCCGTTACTATCCGGTGCTTTGTTACTGACGTTTGACTGACTCTGGAGGTCGATTAAAAACATTTTTTGAACTGGTAAAGAAGGTCTACTAGACGCTGTCTCTGCACTGGTGATAAATCCGTGCTTACGTCAATAGGTGGTGGGGCTGACGTGGCTTGCGGCTCGTCCTGTTGCACTACACAGCACTCGCGGATTTCGGTGATCTCGTCAAAGTAGGCAACTATAGTGCCCTGTGTAATGTTCTGTCGCTCATTGGTGAAATTCGTCAATAGAACCTCCACTTCACCGCACACAACATTGACAATACTTCTGGCAATTTCAACACCGCGAGAGAGTAGAAGCGTCAATACTTGTTAAGTAATTCCTTCTCCAGTATGCTGCGCGCTGCACGTGACCAAAACAAGGCGGCACGATAACGGAGCTACGGTCACATCGTCAATGACTCGCAGGGATTTTCGGTGTAGCGCTGCGCTTTGATCCGCTGAAATGTTCAGTACACCGTCCGATATATTGATGATGGCACCAAATTCACGCAAGAAATCTATCCCTAAGATTGCCTGTTTGCAACACTCGGAAAAAAATAATGGAAGTTGCGTAGAAGGATGCATCCCCTTTCTTCAATCTTGCGGTGCACTTTCCAGTAAGTGTGAGTATCTGCCCTCCAGCTCCTCTAATCTGCGGTCCTGTCCATTTCATTTTAACCTTCTTGAGCTTGTCTGCCAGACTCTCACTCATTATTGAGAAGTCCACGCCAGTGTCGACCAATGCCATGACGTCACGTCCGTCAATTGCAGTTGCAACTTCGGCAGTAACAACCTCATCTTTCGTCGAATCATTAAATATTTGTGTCTCTTCGCTCAGCAGCATTGGGGGATTTTCAACACTTCGACGATTGTCAACCTTTCCCCGTGAGGTCACTGCTTTTATTTTTCCCGGCGTGGGCTAGATCTCCCTCTTGGCATGTCAGTGGTGCTCCGTCTAGAGTATGGAGAGTAACGACCAAGAGACGGTGAGCGTGACCGAAACCCTAGAGAAATATCCCGCGGGGTCATGACACTCGTGTCGACGTCAGGCGTTTCGTTGAAATGGCGCCGAGAAATGGTGGAAGGAAACCTTTGGTACCCAGCGACGCGATACGGGCAACACCGAACGATGTGGCCTGCTTCCCCACAATGAAAGCACAGGGGCCGATGGTCAGGGGTACGCAAGATGTCAGTTTTGCGAAGTGGTGGCCGCCTCGGCGTCGAAGTTTTTCTGTAGTAGCAAGGCGGTGTCGGCGGATGTTGCTGGTGGTACTGATGTGGTGTCGGCACGTTCAGTGGCTGTCGGCAGACTATGTCTGCATACCTTGCCCTGGGGGTGCTCGTGTTCGGCTCAGGAAGCGAGAGCGCTTGCCTGATCTCCTGGCGCACAACTTCTGTTACTGAGGCAATTGCGCAGTCATTTGGTTTGGTGACGAGCTTCTTGACCTCTTCTTGTACGATTTCTCGTATCAGTTGGTGCAAAGAACCTTCGTCGGGTGTCGTTGCTGTTGTCGTGGCTGACGCGCCGATCGGTGCACTGTGGGTTGGGCGGTCATACTGCCGGTAGCATAGATGCAGTGCACGTTCGATGGATGTCGCCTCCTTGGAGAATTCATCAACCCTTGTAGGCGGTTTTGTACGAGACCAGTGAACAGCTGCTCCTTAACGCCCCGCATGAGGTGACTAACCTATTTGGCTTCGGGCACATAGGGATCTGCTCGACAAAACAGCCGCGCCATATCCTCAACAAACATCGTAACGGATTTATTTGGTTTCTGAATCCGTGATTTGAGGAGCCGCTGTGCGATTTCTCGTCTTTCGGTGTTCGCGAACGTATTGAGGAAATTCTGCTGGAACTCGTTCCAAACCACCACACGTGATTCGTAAACCATGTTCGGGCTCCAGCTTGAAGCGGTAAATACACGTATCCCAATTTCTGTGTGGTGTTTCATCCATTAACATTCGCTGTGTGCTCGGAATTCCTCGAGCCAGTCATGCGTGTCCTCATATATGTTTTCGTATAATTCAACCGAAAGTCGAGGGTTCGAAACAGTTACCTGTGTCGTGCTGGGGCTGGACATGTTGGGGCCAGTGCTTCCAGGCGCCGTCATGCTTTCTGGCACGGTCACGCTTCCCGACAATGGACCGAACTCCGGGCTAGGGCCTATCAGGTGGCGGCTGCTGCGGTAAACGTGGGTGTCGATGCGCGAAAGTCTTTCTGGGCTATATGCGGGACTGTTGTCAGGCGTCCCGAACATGTACCCCGCACCTCCACCAGTGTCACAATGCAGAAACAGCAGCAGTTGATTACAGAACAACTCACTTGATTCTACGAGAACAATGGCAAACTGATTAAATGAGAAACTCGTCTTTCTCTCTCACTGCGCGTGCTCTTTGTTGTTCTCTTGGTGCTGCATATTCAATGCGGCAATATCATAAAAGAGGGGGACAGGGGCAAAGAAGAAACAAAGAGAGAGAGAGAAAAGACGCATGCACGTTCTGTTCCCCGTCCACTTCGGCAACCGCTGGCGTTGCAACACTTCTTCTAACTTAGTAACCACAACGTTCCACCAGTTTTTTTTTCTTCTTGTGGACCATCGTAGTTAGTGGTTGTGTTACAGAAGACGCGCTCTTGGCGTCTTCTGACGTCGTTTCGTGGTCAGGTAGCGCCGATTCTCGAGTATCTTTGCTCTCTAAGAACAATTCCTTGTCGCACTTTCGTACTTGGTCCATATAGCGACGGAAAATCCTCGCATCAGTCTCCACATCCAAAAGTCGAGCACCGGTCATGGCCCTGATCCTTCCTGGCGTCCATTTGTCACCCATTCTCTAATTTCGCACGTAGATGAATTGTCGGGAGCGAAATTCCAGTCAGTGTCTTACGTCGGCTTGGCCGAGACGCTTCGACGGTTCCTCGGCGGAAAGATAAGTCCAACCTTGCGCGCAACCGGTGGCCCAAAAGTCTTCCCGAAGGTGAAAGGCCGGACTGTTGAGGGGTATTTGCATAGTTGCAAAGCACTTGGGCCAGGGAGGTTATCAACTGTACGTTTCCAATCTTCTTTATTGCGTTCTTAACAGTTTTCACAGCACGCTCAGCCATCCCATTGCTCTGTGGATGATGTACACTCTAAGCCAAAACGGAGCAACAGGGGTATAGGGGTTGCTCCTTTCAGGGAGCAATTGCATTGCCACTCCCATTAGTCTCCTAAAAGGAGTAACTGCAGAGGGAGGAACCGTTGCTCTCCTTTCAGTTCCTCCTTCGGGGTATGAACAGTTACTCCCTCCAGTTCCTCCCTGCAGACCAACAGTTACTGCCACCAGTTGCTCCCTGCCGACCAACCCTTACTCCCACCAGTTGCTCTTCTAAGAGCAACAGTTACTATTTACCGTTCCTCCCACGTGTTCGCAGTTACTCTTTGAAAACCAACTGCACATGCTTCCAGTTACTCCTTGGGGAAATGAGTATATATCTCAAGTATGCTTGTCACACGCTTAACACATTGCGAGAGCTCCTTGGAAGAGTACTGCTTGGGTGCTTCTAACACAAAAAGTGGACAATATTGAAAGGAAAATAAATGCTTTATTGTTCTTTTTATGAGGCGACGTGTGACCACACGTAAAAGTAGACTTCGCCACACCACAGCCAGCACTAAACAAACACCATAATACATCAAAGGCTTTCTGCGTCATCCGTGGAAAAACAATCTTGAATTTCTAGCATAGGGCAGTCTGTGTCATCATTGGTGAGAGAAGGGCAACTTCTCCAATTCTGAAGAACTCAAGTTTCGCAGCTGGTGTTTCCATCAGGCTAGCGCAGCAGAACGTCACCGCAGGCATATGTGAAGCATCTCATTGCTGCAAAAAAAAATAGAAGTGTGAGGTTAAACATGCCAGAATCAATTCATAACAATGAGTCACACACACTGCAGCATCGCTTACATTCTAGGATGTCTACTGCAAAACGAAATGTGAAAAAAAGGAATGTTCGGCCAAACGTTACTTGGCAAGCCATATAAATGCTGAAGTGGTAGACGCTCTTCACATGATGTCTCAGACAGCAATATTCTGGAAGAAAATGTGCAGCACCTCAACAAGGCATATTTGTAGCAGTTAAAGATACCCTTAGGTTAAGTTAACTTGTTTCCTATACACAGCTGAGTGACATTTCTATGAGCCCATTCACCAATGGGCATTCTAAATGAGGTCATGTGTGTGGCAAATAACACGCACTGTCCGCTCATGTTAAAATACTTATTTAGCTCGTGCACATAGTTGCTCTCGATTCTACTGTTCTATCATACGCTGCTGCGTCTTGAATTGTGCAATACCTGTAGGCACAAGCCAAGCATGCAAAGCCTGCTTGAAAGCAACCATTTGCTGAGGCTACATGATAATCTTCAGTATATTTCTTTGTACCTGACGCAAACGGCTGGACAAAACTATAGACAAATAAATGTAGACCGTGCTACCTTCAAAAAATGCTTTAAATTTTGAAAACTAGGGTGCATTTGTTCACTCGGTTGACGAGTCACAGCCACGAGATATGTAAACGAAGCAATATATCTTAAGGCATGCACAGATATTCTGATTATTGGTTTGACAGTGTCACAGATAGCTTGCCAATACATATATATTTGAGAGCAACAAGATGTGAAGCTTTTATTAGTTCAACATCTTGTTGGTTTACAGCCAAACAGGTTACTACTTGTTAGACAAATTGGAATAAGCGCACCATGGTTTCCAAAAAAAAAGCATTATTAGAAGTTAGCTCCCGGTGTGAATGTCTGCCTATTTATTTTGTACTGCCTTCTACATGTGCCACAAAGACATTTGTTGAGGATGTGCTACCAGTCAACCCAAGATCGCATACTTGGTCAATGTGATGGAAATACAAACATTAGAAACACTGCCACCTCTAGTAAGAGCATAACACTTCAGTATCTTGGACTAGCAAAGAGGTGCACAAGAACGTTACGCCCACTCTTGCGGAACTTTGAACGCGAATATTTCAGAGTGGGGGAGGTCAACATGCTGTGGCACTTTTAAACACACGAAACATCTGCAGAAAACAGGGTAAAGGCAAGTCAAGAAACGCTGTTATGAAGGCCTGCGCATGGACAGCTTTGTGAATCTAGGCCCAAGTGTTATGCTTTGTGCAAACCAAAATCCATGTAAATAGGGAAAGCATACTTTTAGGAGTACCAGCGTAAACAAATCTTGGCAGTTGGCTTTTTAGTACAAACAGCAATCCCTGCAATGAAAACATAAACATTTTATCTTAACGGTAACAGTGTGAGCACACACACGGGCCAGCGGAGCCATGTCGAATTGTCAGTGCCAGTGTAACCATGTGGCATAATGAACTATTCTCTGGCCAACACATGCACAGTTTGCCCCTAAAAAGCTATGCTTTCATATACGTAGTACAAAAAGTCTGCACTTACCAAAATTCACTTGCTTTCTGTACTTTAGCATCGTTGGGAGCATCTTTATCTGCAGTATAACCAAATTTGTGTCATATCCCTGAAAAAAAAGTAAAAGACATGCATCAAATATTGTTTCATTTGGTAGCAGTGAAGTCAGGTTAAGAACAGCCAAGTGGGAATCAGCCTAATTATGTGCATGCGGCAAATCCCAAACGGCGTTATTGAGGTTGTCGAAATTTTCGTCGATTGGTATTAACGTCGATATGTGACTTCAACGGCATGCCAAGTTTTCACAGCGCATAAAGATTTCATGATGCAGAATAATGACAGCGCTAACGAGAACATACAGCATTTATGATTGTCTTTTACAATATTCAGTTTTGCTAAGGTTTTGCATCACTAAAGAAATCTGAAAGATTTGGGTCATTCCTTCTCCAATTGTTCTGTCAATATGTAAACTGCTCGCTTGATGGCTCGCTTATAAAATAGTACGTTCAGCGCAGAGGTGAAGCAAGTGATGCAGTGATGTGGGCAGATTTTTTTTTTTTTAGGCGTGCGGGGAGGGGGGGGGGGTCCGCTTATCTGAATAGGCCGGGCAAGCGAATATGGTCGTCAATTTGGGCTCCCTACGCCCGGCCTAAAAAAATTCTGTGCGCAACCGACTGGCTATGCCAGTGAAGTGATGCGACAATGATTTGTTCACTTACTGATTTACATACACTTTACATCTCTAAAAATGCGGCCCAAGGCCCCAACACTCAGCCGTTAACATTACATAAAGCCAATGGTAGAAAAGTGCCAGTATGAATGCAGCTACAACCCCGCCCCAATGTTTTTTCAAGCGAGGTAGTGTTGCGGAAATGAACTTTTAACTGCAAAAGTACACTGGCACTGCAGTGGTGACAGGGGAAGCAAGACGGTATGCAGGCGGTAATAGAGTTAATTTAGTCCGATACGGCTAGCAATGGATACGGTGAATAAGAGCAAATCATTTCTCTTTCAATAGCGCAACCACTCAACAATGTATTGTAAGAGCATTAAATGTTGCTGGAAATGCCACTCACCTGCACGCTGATGCATGCACAGTCCTTTGTCCGACGAGCGAACAGGCTTGCAGATAGCTGAAGACGTGTTTACGATGTGTTTGTTCCACCCAGCAGCAAAATCCACAACTACTTCGCGCTCCATAAAAATAAATATACACTAACCTTCATCACGAATAAGTAGAAACGCAAATCTGCGACACACACACACGATCAAAACATAGCTCACAAGCTCGCACGTCCATGTGCTCGCCAACCACAGACCATATGAAAATGAGTAAGTAGTGCGAACGCGAACCTAGTTGCGCCGAAAAAAAAAAAACGTCGAGCAGTGGCAGCACAGGCGTCAGCGCAATAATTTCAGTGTGTTCTCCTAATACAATTATAAAAAAAACTGAGGTACACTAAAACTCATAAATAAATATAAAAAGTTGAGTGTAATTTTTATTTAGTGCTAGTCAACATAAACACTGAATAAAAATTACTTTGTAACTTACATCGTTTGCTACGCTAGCGCCACACTTGTCGTGCGGGCGCAGATGGCGCAGATTTGTCATTCTGCCCTCAAACTACACGGTGAAGCGTGCTACTAAGTGAATGGCTGATGAGAAGCGCGTCTGGGTCCGCTTTTTTTTTTCTTCTCCGATATATTTGGGCAGGGGGGGGGGGGGCTCCTTATGCACGTGTTTCGGTGCTTGATCGACTTTGACGCCCTTACTTCGCGGACGAACGGCGTGTCTAGGCTTTTTTTATCGTTGTTTTGCACGTGTTTCGGCGTTCGGTCCGCTTTGACGTGCCAACTCTCCATTCTGCTGCTGCGTGTGTTAGGTATTTGCCGTACTGTATTCTCAGGCCTTCTGTGTTCAGCCAGCGCTGCTATCTTATTATCTACGGATGCTAAAATAAATCACTGTTTTGGTTTGGTGAAGTTTGGCACACAGAACAAACAATAATCTCGCCCATGAATATCAATGTGGGTGGCATGCATATTTGTGTGCGGTGTCCTGCCGGGGAGTAACCGTTGCGTGACGAGAGCATTTACAGCGGTTCCTCCTTCCGTTGCTCCCTTACAAACTTAAGATGAATACAGTTGCTCCCCATTCTCGAACAAGTCGGCCATCTTGTTCCGCTTGGTCTTTTCGGAGAGTAACAGTCGGTCTGAAGGAGTAAAAACAGCCGTTGCTCCCATTTTGGCCATTTTTGGCTTAGAGTGTAGAGATGTTCTCATGTGAACAATGCCTTTGCGCACCATGAATTGACGAAATTCAAGGACCGTGAAAGGTGTTCTATTATCTGACGCCACCGTACGTAGTATACCAAACTGGGCAAACATTGTTCTCAGGGCTTCGGTGGTACCGCGGGCATCGACATGCGCTACCGGCACAGCCTAAATTATTTACTATATGAATCAGCCACAATCAACACCATTTTGCCAAGCAGTGTGGTGTACATTTTGCCACGCAGTGGGGATTACGACCACTAGCGTGGGTCCGGTCTTCGCGAGCCGCAGGGTACGCGTTAACTGTCGCTTGGCAAAAACACGGTACCACTAAAGGTAGCAACACTTGATTGTGTGCTGCCACACCGAAACGCAGTACGCAGCCCATTGGAAAGGGACGGCGGGAAAGCAAATGGACTTACCCACCCCACGGGCGAGAAGTACTGCACAGGGGTGCCGCGAGCTCGTCTCCGTGGGCAAAATTGATTCACGGTGGCACCGGGACAAAGGCCCCTGCTGCTCGAGCGAGGGCGAAGGCGCTCACGTTAGCTTTGTAAAGATACGGGTCGGCACAGTTTGAGCACGCACTACGACACCGCATCGCTCTTCGGCCTAGCGTTCGCAAGGGGCAACAAAAGGTGAGCGTTCGCCGCGGGCGCGAAGCGCCGTTGGCGAAGTCCAAACAAGCCCCAAAGAATAGGAGTCGACTGACGAAAAAGAAAATGCCTGCTCACCCTCAGCCGTCCCGGAGAAATCTGACCTACTCCCGAGACGCGCGCGCGCGAAACGTCCCGAGAAAACCCGCACGCGGTGACACAGTCGACATCCGCTACCGGGTGAGAATGGGTTAAACGTCACTCCTCGCTCCCCACAGCGTGGCAGACAGTGGAGGAGGGGAGTCATGTCGGGACATAAGAACGGCAAAAATAGGCAGGAAAGCCAGCGCAAAGGTGGCGGGCTAGCCCCAATTCCCACATCCCCTCTCCTAAATTTTCTCTTTATCAACAGTACTGAAAGTTGGGCGAGTTGGTACTCATCCATGACTTCTTTGCGCAAACACATATACGGACACAAGGAAAAGAGGCAAACAACACGGGCGCAAACTCACAACTGGTTTATTTTGAACAACGAACTGTACTTATATCTTCACGTAGCCCACACGCCCCCCATCGGTGAATCCAGGCACAAACGAGATAACCTAAAGAAAGCTTATACAGTGCTACGTCATGATAAGAACCACAAAACAACAAAAAATTGAAGAGTTCACGCATCTGCAGACGGATTGTTGCATGATGATATATAGTGTTTTTGGCACAAGGGCCATTTGATGGCCAAAGAGCGCCAGTTCCTGCGGACGGATTGTTGCACGTGCCTTTCAAAAAGTCAAATTCTTTATCGGACATGGTGACGGAAGCTTGGCTAACACATTTATCTCCCATGTTTCTAATGTGGAATGCTTCAATCAACTCCCTGTTAATTTTTCTCTTGTGAGTTGCCAGAATCTTGGTGTCTGCAAAAATTGGTACGCACCCACAAGACTTGCAGTGATCCACCAGATGTGTTCGTCCTGAACTACGTAATGCCGAGTCATGCTCCCTCAAGCGTGTGTTTACACACCTTCCAGATTGGCCGACATAAGATCTGCCACAGCTGAACGGAACCTGGTATACCACTGCTGTTCTGCAAGACCGGTATTGTTGGCTGTGTTTTATCTGGCAGCTGTTCTTACTCTGCGTAGTGCCGGACTCCACCATGTTCCGAAGTCGTGGACACAACTTCCACAGCTTGTTGGGTGCTGTAAAAACCGAGGTTACTCCGTATCTCGCTGCTACGTTCTTCAGGCCGTGGGACAACCTATGAACATATGGGAGAACTGCAAGCTTTCTTTTTTCACTTTGTACTCTTCTGGGACCTCTTTCCGTACCTTTTATCACTGGGATGAGTTTTTTGCAAATAGTGTTCAGCAAATGGCTGGGATACCCAGCTGCCCTGAGCCTGCTTAGCTGGTCCTGAAAGCTGGCAGCAATCTCGTGCACACATGACCGAAGCAACGAAAATCTAAAGCATGAGGATGCTATCGCATTTTTTATTACTTTTGAGTGACTATATGCAAAATTTAGCAGTGGTTTTTTTGGCTCGTGGACTATACCGCCAACACACGTGATCTGCCTTGAAGAGCAACTTGATGTCCAAAAACTGTAGAGACTTGTCTTGTACAAACTCTATTGTGAACTTCAGCCCACAGGAATTCTCTCTAAACACCTTGAGAACATTGATGACGTTCTGGTTATAGTTATCTTTAGTTACGAGTACAAGATAGTCGTCCACGTACCGGAAAATGTGTTTCGCAGTCCCTGCTAAACTATCTGACACTTTTCTATCAACGCGACTGAGGAAAATGTCACTTAGGATGGGTGCTACAGCCGACCCGATACATACACCAGCCTTCTGCACATATAGGTCCTTGCCAACACCAACAACAGTGGACTGTAAATACACCATGAGCAGTTCCAGAAATGCCTCCACTGTTAACCCGCACCTTGACCGGAACTCCAACTCGTCGTTGTGTTGCGTGATGCAAACTTTTACGCTCTACACTAGTTCACTGTGCGGAAGCGAATAGTAGAGGTCTTCTACATAAATACTCGCTGCGCTCAGGCGTGACGGGTTATCTTTGCGAAGGAAGTCAACCAGGGCTTGCGAGTTGCGGATTCGGTAGGGGTCATTAATTTTAGGGCAGACAACTGTCCTTGTAGAAAGCGGGATACCACTTCTAGCCACGTGTGTCTTTCTGATACGATCGCTCGAAAAGGAACGTCATTCTTGTGCGTTTTGGCAACGAAAAACATGTCAAGCTGCATTCCTTGTGCTTTCTTGACATTTGATGCGACTGCGTCGAGTCCCAGACTCGACAATAACTGAAGTGCATTCTTCTTTACGTTGGCCGTCTTGACCGGCACTTTTTTGAAATTTTTTTCAACGGCTGCGCTAGCCTTTTCTGCGAACAGGCTTTCTGCCAGCACCACAAAATGGCCTTCTTTATCCGAGAGAATTAGCCTCAGTTTTTCTTCTGCAAAAAAGGACAAAAGTGGTCGAACACTCACAGGCCTTTGGCGTTGATTCCTTGTCCGAGACACTACATCCACGCATTCAGACGAGCACCCTGGGCGAAGCTCTTCTTCTACGTTTCTTGACACCTGCCGGCAAAACGCGAGCTTATCCACAGGAGACGGTGACACTTCCAGTGCGTACTTCGCACCTCTTTCAAGCACCTGGATGTGCTCAGCAGGAATGTTGTGTTCACCTAGAACTAATACCTCTTGTTTGGCAACTTGTGTCTTTTTCTTCTTCCTGGGTAACCCTAGAAGGACTGACTTCCAGAGAGCCTCGGTGCTCTTGTCAGCTATTCGGCACCATTCTCTGTACCTCTTGCCACGGTCATTCGTGCCTTGTTCCCTAGCGCAGGTTACTTTGAGTAGATCTTTGTAGTAGCGGGCTTGAAACCACATCTCAGAGTTCAGAATGTTGCATGTTCGACGGGCGTGGCCGCTCGACGGATCCAGGTTTCCGAACAGAACGCGAACTTCTTGGGGACACTGTCCGATTTTCTTGTACCATGACGCCGTCCTTGCTTTACATACACTTACTGCTATTAGTGAAACCACCGTGGCGGGGTTTGCCAGATGAAGATTAGTACATTGAAAAGGGCCCTGTGCACAAGAAATTTGTAACAACAGTACTGAAAGTTGGGCGAGTTGGTACTCATTCATGACTTCTTTGCGCAAACACATCTGGTGGATCACTGCAAGTCTTGTGGGTGCGTACCAATTTTTGCAGACACCAAGATTCTGGCAACTCACAAGAGAAAAATTAACAGGGAGTTGATTGAAGCATTCCACATTAGAAACATGGGAGATAAATGTGTTAGCCAAGCTTCCGTCACCATGTCCGATAAAGAATTTGACTTTTTGAAAGGCACGTGCAATAATCCGTCCGCATGAACTGGCGCTCTTTGGCCATCAAATGGCCCTTGCGCCAAAAACACCATATATCATCATGCAACAATCCGTCTGCAGATGCGTGAACTCTTCAATTTTTTGTTGTTTTGTGGTTCTTATCATGACGTAGCGCTGTATAAGCTTTCTTTAGGTTATCTCGTTTGTGCCTGGATTCACCGATGGGGGCGTGTGGGCTACGTGAAGATATAAGTACAGTTCGTTGTTCAAAATAAACCAGTTGTGAGTTTGCGCCCGCGTTGTTTGGCTCTTTTCCTTGTGTCCGTGTTTGTGTTTGCGCAAAGAAGTCATGGTTTCCCTTTATCGGTCTGCAAAGGCAGCCGGACGTCACTCATGCAGTTAAAATGACACTGCTACGAGCAACAGAATCTCAGTCCAGCCCTGTAACTGCTGTTAAAGACATTATGACAAAGCAAAAACATTAATAACAAAATAAACACATCATACTATAAAAATGTTTGCGAGAGGGAGCACAGAAGAGTAAGGCTAGTGTTCGTGGTGCTAAGGCGGGATAGCGTCTACCATGCAGAGGGGCGGAAGAGAGTGACAATGTCCGCTGGGTGCGATGCCCGATTGCGAGGTCAGCGGCATAAAATGGGACTCTCATATGGCTCGTGGGTGCTGTAGATAGGTCAGCGTATCCGACGAACGCCGCTTCGGTGGTGGTTGGGAAGCCGCGCGTTTTCTATCGATGTTGGAGGAACCTCGCTTGGAAGCCGGGCCTCACCGGGTATCAAGGAGGCCGAACCGGAATTGGTTGCGAAGGGTCCTGGCGTAGGCTGGCAGCATATAGCTACTGTCAGCTGGCCTCGCGCTGGAGCCAAGGCAGAAGGGGCAGGAGGGCTTCTAGACGACGGCCCAGAGAAGAGCAGAGTACCACAGAGCAGAGCGCCAGTAGGTCAATGCACCGAGCACCCCCCATTGTCTAGGTAGATGGGACGAAACCACGACGTGCACTCTTCCCGGGCACGCAAGGAAGCGTCACGCACTTACACACGCACAAAAGCCCACGCACACACACCACCGATGGCTGCGCGAGCAAAGGCGTAACGCGTCCTTCGCCCCTTTCTCCACACATAAGCACCAATGTTCAAGGTGACAACACCCTTTGCCGGTGGACGAAATACAGCAAGCACAAAGTGTTAAGCAGAACAAAAATAACACTCAATATTTGGTCAAAGTAAAATAAAAAACATAATACGAATGAACACTTATTTTCAGACAAAAAGGACATAAAATACACGTTAACAGTGAATTTTCGTCTGAACTCAGAATATGGCTCGGACCAAGTTCTTCGTAGCGAAGCAAAGCCGGCTTTGTTGCTTCGCGATGATGATCACCGCCACCTTCGTGACTTTGACCCGGAGGAAGACGCCTTCACCGCTGGACGTTTTACTAATAAAACTTTATGTCCACAACCATTTACATATGCAAAAATGACAGCAAAAGTATGACCACGGTGGAGCCTAAGGCGGTCGTGCCGGTGTCAAGCCGGCAAACTATCGTAGCAGCAAAAAAACCTCACTGCGAGTCATACTTTTGCTGTCATTTTTGCATATGTAAATAGTTGTGTACATAAAGTTTTATTAGTAAAACGCCCAGCAGTGAAGGCGTCTTCCTCCAGGGAAAAGCAACGAAGACGCCGGAGATCATCCTCACGAAGCAAAGCCTAGTTCGTTGCTTCACGAGAATGATCACCGCACTCTCCATGGCTTTCACCCGAAGGAAGACGCCTTCACCACTGCACGTTTTACTAATAGAACTTCATATACACAACCATTTACATATGCAAAAATGACAGCAAAAGTATCTTAGAAGTGTGGCAGCTTGGGCTAGTTGGTATGGCATGACGATAGTTATAGCGCGAAAACAAAACGACGACACAGAGACAAGAAGGGCACGAAAGACACGAGCGCTAACTTCCAACCGAGTTTATTGCGCAGAGCACGAAAATATATAGAGGAGACAGTAACCATGTGATAAAAACCTTATGGCGCAAAGAGCAGAACATGAGTAAGAGAAAAAGTAAGACAAAAAAAGAAAAGCCCAGAAAAACGGCAAAGAAAACTTTGCAAGAAAACGAAACAGAAAATTAAAGATAATATAACTACTTGTGCGCACCGAAACCTTCGAGGAACCCGAGTTCCTTCTCGGACAGAGCCATGGAGGGCTTGCTAATACAAGGCACCTGTTCGCGTGTCATCTGCGCGGCCTCGACAATGACTCGGGTGCGCTCATCTCTGTGCTTGTACAGCGTTCCTGTGTCCTTGAAAAGGGGCGCACAATTGCACTCAGTGCAGTGCTGAGCAAGAAAACCATCTTTCCCGCTCCTAACATTGTTAGCGTGTTCTCTCAGCCGATCGTTCAGACATCTTCCAGTCGTTCCGACATAAAAAACACCGCATGAAGGGGGGGGGGGGGGTCCTATAGACAACTTCCCGGGACCTGGCCACGTACCTGTTCTATGTTGAACTCTGCATTCCGTTGACGACTGCGTTTTCAGGGGGTTTGTAGATTTGGTGAGGCTGATTAATTTGAAAGGTGCCGAGAACAGGACATGAACTCCAACACGTTCTCCGATTTTCTTGAGCCTGTGTGATATCTGGTGTTTGCTTGGAATCACGGCTATCCTTTCACGTTCTGTATCCGTGTTGCTCGGATTCTGTCGCTGCCTCTGCTCTGCCCTATTAGTCTGGAGGATAGTCTCAGGACAGTGGTTGTTACTCGTGTAACCGAACGGCACAAGAGCTTGGATGCCCGGCGCATTTTCTCACGCAATGATTTGTCAACGTGCCTTGCCGCTCCTTTGTACACCAGGACGATGACCAGCCTGCTGGAACGGGCTCATCAATGCCGAGGTTTTCTCCCACTAGTACGACAGAAATAAGGGGTAAGTGCACCGCGTAACACGTGGAGTATTCGCAAAATTATCGCTTCTCTCGCGCACGCGTTTTGTTTTCCTGTTATTGTCAGCTGATTGCTTCATAACTCATCGCGTATTGGAATATTTGCGTTTCAGTCGCCCACACTTGCACAGTTTTGTTTTCGTGTTATTGAGTGTAAGCTGATTGCTCGCAATTCAATGTTTCAGCGCCGATGACTTCTCATCTTAGAAGCCTAATGAGAATAGCAGGATATGCTCGAGATATTTCGACAATGGCGAAAAAGCACCATTTAGAATCGTCCTGGTTACCTTTTTACCCATGTATCCTCCTGTGTTACCTTAACTATGTTTCTTCCTGTATACAAGAGGTGGTTGACAGCTCCTGCTGAACAGCTTTCGAGGTTTTCGAGCAATAAAACTACAAGTGACAACTGATAAAAAAACGTATACGGTCGTATTTTTGCGCTTCAGTGGAATTCTACGTCGTAAGCATGCTCGCTTTGATGTGACAAGCACTTCACTGCGTTGTTGGTGTTCACTTTAACACTATGCACATTGTCGTTGTCGTACACTGCGCGTCCCTTTTCAAGCATCGGTGGTCGAAAATGGGCCTCGATGTTTTCAATCGCCTTAAAACCACAATGCAAAACCACCGACATGCCTCAAACAGCACGATAAACTCACGCCATGCACGTTAAAAATGGCTCATTGGTCGGCTCAACGCTTCGCGGAATCGACACCGTGGCGCTGACGGCTGGGCCGATCGCTGCGCCACCTAACCGTTGTCGATTGCCTGTATACCTGCTGGGTACCTGGCTGTCGATTCGGTAACAAAAGAAATGAAAAAGTCTTCAAGTTTGCTCTGCCTACAGTGATCGGCACCAAAAGTAGATGCACGCAATGCTATGGGGAAAAACTGGTGGTTTCTCATTTGTTTCCCCGAATGTGCGCGTGTGCGAAAACAACGAGAGTAACATCGTTCACGAGGACCAGTGACTAATCAGAGGTGTTGCTCTGAAGTCACCACGCGACGTTTCGAAACTATTCCCCAAGCTGTGCCGACGATTTTCCACGGCCTCGCGGTGCAAAAAGATGCAGAGCTCGACCACCCGCAAGCGTCGACGGGAACCGTCAGTGAGCCGGATACTGTCCAGGCTGCATCGGACTATGCAGGAACCCTCTTGACATGGCTGCAATAGATAATGACGGATGAAATGAATGTGAGCATGCCTCTTCCGAATTCCATGCCAGTACGGAAGGCCGACGCGTGATATGCTCACCGTTTTATTTTATACCTCGAGATGACCACAATTGTAGAGGTGATATGCCAAACAGGTGGAACTACATACAGCTCCTCAAAAATTGAAAAAAATAAAGCACAGATCTGTTGCGTGCAACAGACTTTAGCGCTATCAGCAGAAATTCACTATAGCAAACTTCTACTGGTGGCGCTGAAGTGACAGCGCAAGAGAGGTTGCACCACAATGCTGTACAAAACTTGCGCAAACTTGCGAAGAAAAACACAGCATGAGTAAGCTACAAAGCAGAGTAAAGGACCGAGGAGGAGGATACAACTTTATTTGAAAAAAAAAATCAAAGTAGACGTCCGGGAGCCCCCTGGCCGACATCTCTAGGCAGGCCCGGTGCAACAGGCACAACTGGTCGTCCGAGCCAGTGGCCCGAAGAGCGGCCTCCCACGAAGAGAGGGAAGGCTTAGGGATAGGTTATACCACCACGGGCTTCGGGCAGCTCCACAAGCGAGAAACTACATTGCATGGTCAACCGAACTTTGAACGCACTACGGCACCATAGTGATAAATTAGCGCAAAATAAACACGAAAACGAGGAAAACGTCACATGAAGTATTGTTTGATCCTCATCACTTGCTAAATTAAAACTGATTCATTCAAAGTGGCCGTTGGTATAATAAGTGCGATACAATTTTGATAAAGCAAAGCAAGTTTGGTATAGAGACTGGAGCTAGTATAGAAACAGGAGTGGTTGTTCATATCTCTATATCAAACTTTCGCCGAAGCTTCACGACGTGCTGAAGGACTCTTGGATTGAGAAGCGAGACGTGCCACGGTGGGAGATCTGGCTGCTTAGAATCAACTTCAAATCATGTACGTGGGCGTCTTTTCGAATAACATCGCTAGGTCCTTCTAAAGGCCGAGTATTCATCTTTAATATTCGTCCTGCAGCTGAAGTAGATTTCAAACGCGTTGCTCTTAACCACGTTGCAAGATCCATGCTTTTTAGCTGGAGACGCTGCTCGAGTAGCACCCAAGGGAGTTTCATGGCAACAGCGACGTCCACCGCATGGTGCATTTTTTGTGTGCGTCTTCTTGGACTAATTCAGATTTTCTTCACAGTACCAGTTGCTTCGAGAAAGCGTCTTTTTATTTCTGCGCGTCCTCCCGCTGATCCACAGCCGTCCGATAAAGGCCGCCGTGACGCGCGGTTGTTTCTCACCACCACCCAAGCGCAGTGTAATGGCTCGGGGTTCTGAGTCGCATCCCACCGCTGACGACCAGTTGTGGTGATCCCACCGCTGGCAACCAGTTGTTGCGGGTCGGAAGGAAGGTCACTGGAGGATACGAAAACAAAACCCGGTCTCTTGTGGTAGCGTGGTGTAGCTTCGGGTTGAGGAAACGAACGCTTACGAGATGGGGATACGAAAAACAAATAGGTTTATGGCACTATTTACAAATATTTACAGCATGAGGTTAAGAGTTCGCAAACCACGAACGTGGTGGTTGAACCGCTACACAGTTCAGAGTGACGTCCTGCACTCTGCGGCGCCGTTATAAGCCCTGTCGGGCTCCTCCTTCTTCAGTGGAACACCAATCACACACACACACAACAGGTGAGGGGTACGAGCATGCACGGCGCACGTGAACATCCAATTTTGAGTCAAGATCTCTGCACTGAAAGGTGGCGCTAGAGGGGCTCTTGCTCGTCGTGTGTGTCGCTGGTCGAGGGGTCCCAAGCTTCGGACAGCAGACATCAAACGGCCCGCCAATCTGTCCGCTCAATTAGCAGGGCACTTTGTGGCGGCAGTCGCCGTTTCTTCAAAGGAAGACGCTGTCTTTGTTGTCCTCTCTGGAACGGCTTACAGCTTCGTGACGACACGATGTCTCATCCTCCGGCTAGCAGGGACAATACCTGGCGGGCATAGGCAGCCGACCAGACGGCTACCTCTTTGAGGATTAAAAGAGCGCCGCTCCCCCGTCATCTCTGGACGCTGGTTCCGAGAAAACTGGGTTCTAAACGTGGGAACGCTGCCCGGCCACGCTTCTCAGCGACAGCATGGCGCCTACTGATGGCGGTCATAACAGCTTCCCCCTCGCCAGATGAGTCATGGAGGGCAGCAGTCAACACTGCTGCTCGCAGGGACGACGAAAGGGTCAGTAGTTGAATGCCAAGAACTGGCCTTCGCTTGTGGCATGGTCCGGGTGATTGCCGAATCTTCGACAGCATCTCTGATACTCGACCACATGTACAAGCAAGCACTCGGCCCCCTTCGAACAAACCAAGCCAAAAGAGGGATAGCAAACCAATTTTAATTACTAGCTTTAACAAAAGCTCACACTCAGAACTCTCAGGACTCACTTGTGCTGAGAAATCAAACGTGCTACCTTAAACCTTCTCATAATAAGATGCACGACAAAAAAACTAAAATATCAATTTTTATACATAAAGGCACCCCAGAATGGCTTAGAAAGAGCGGCTGAGCGCGTCAACGTTTCCATTCGATTTGCCCTTTACCTAATGCCAAAATTATATTTTCTAAGAATCAAGCTCTGCCTCACAAGGCCACTGTTCTTTTATGTCACGGTTTGCAGCCAAGTAAGGGGAAAATGGTCTGTCCCTACTTTAAATTTAGCACCTCTGAGATAACACTGCAACTGATGAATGCTCTACACAATGCAGGCACACTCCTTTCCTGAAGCGCAGTACGTTATCTCACGAAAGCCCAAATTCTGGCGCAAGTAAAGCGCAGCTTTGCTTGATACCATTGTCGTCCTGATATAAAACAGCAGGCTCCTTTTCATCGCTGACCACTTTCATCGGTTCTGTCCCGCTGAGAGCATCAGTCAGGAACTCGGATTCAGTGAGCGCTAATTTTGTCCGAACGTCCGTCTTTGTTTACGGCAGCCCATAATTGTCTACCACTGAGACATAAAGCTCACCAGCCTCCCGAAAGCTTAACCTAAGCTGTGACCTAACGGTCTACCTCAACGGTTAGGGAAAGCTTGATGATCTCATGGTCACTCGATCAATCCTTCTTCGAAGAAGGCAACAACAAAAAAGTAACAAACACTGCCTTCTAGCAGGTTTGTTCGGTTAAAGTTACCAGCCTTTGCTAGCGCCTTTGATTAAAAAAAAACACTGAGTTTTTCGGAGCGTTTTCAACTAATCTCATTCCTACAGCGCTGCAAAATGCACGGCACTACTTACCAAACGCTAAAGCCTTCACAGTTGGTCTAATTATTTATCCTTACGTTACGTTTCAACACTCCGTGTACGACACAAATAATTCTAGGTGCAATACTCATCAAAAGCACCTCACAACAATTGCATAGGTTTTATGCTGAAACCATGCACCAATGGTTCTCAATTCTGATAGCGCGCAACGACAGCTCCTCTGTGTTGCGCCAAACTCTCTCATTTTACGAAATCGTTCGGTTTATTCTAACTCTTCCTGATGTGCTCATTCACGCCACATCCACATGACAGTGAAAGCACGCAATATGAGACTAAACCTTTGAAACACTAAAAAAATGAAACATTTTGTTCAGTTTTTTTATATTCGTAGAAATGATTAAAGCTCTTCTAGTTCGGCGGTTTTCTTTCTGCAAACTTTACATCAAATTTTGTAACCTACACACAATTAAAATGACTCTAATTTGCATCTCCAATGCAACACTGAGTAACAATATTTAACATGCCTGTGCAAAAATTACTCATACTGAACGTGAACCCTCTTCTCATGGTGCTTTTAATCGCACACGATGGGGTCGCGGTCCCGGCGGTTGTCCATCAGGCCTGAGGCTACTAAACACTCGAACGTTAGGCTGTGTTTTGCCGTCACGCCTCATTCTGCACTTCGGCCGGCTTTCTTCGGTAATGTGAAAGGGGTACGAGAAGCAGGGGGGCAGCCTGTGCCATTTTTCTTTTGTGTTTTCCCCTATGCGGTATTTAGCCACTCTGCCCTTTCGACTCTGCCCTTCGGCAAAGGCCGCTTTCCCAAAGTTGTCGAACTGAACCGCACGCTGCGTTGGGGTGGCGTACCTCGTTTCCTCCCTCTACACCTGGCTCGCCGCTTGTGCTTCTCTGAACGCCACCATTGACGTTCCTTGAAATGGACTAATGGCCTACCATCTCGTCTTTCTTGCGACTGAGTGGGGCCTGACCTAGGCTTGCGCAGTGACGAACGCTTTCGCTTCTTCCTTTTTCTGCGATGTTTGCAAACCTGCTCGGTGTTATCGCTGCACTGCTGAAGCGTGGTGTTCTTGCCCTCATCAGCCACTGTGCTAACCATGCCTAAATTTGACAATGTCGAAAGGTCCCCCTGAGGCACGAAGAAGGTTTCCAGCCTCTTGCAGGGCCCATTAGGGCTGCTGGCACCCTCTTCATCCACGCAAGGAACGTCTTTCGACATCGTCCCCACCTCCAGACCGGCCACGGCCTCGTTCTCTACATCATTTACATGGATGCATTCGAGAATATGCGGGCCCTTCTCTGGCGCAATCTGTTCCTGTCGCGCTTTATGAGGCGCCTCAACTTCCGGCGCTTTGCGACGCGCCTCGCTTTCAGACTCCGGTGCGAGTCTTTCTTTCTTTTTGCTAACAGAAGTTCCGAATTTTCCGATCAGCTCTGATTTGATAACTTCATAGTTGTTCGCGTGCTGCTCACTGAGTCGCGCAACAACGTCCGCTGCCTCGCAGGGCAGAACCGTGCGTAGCTTCTGAGACCAGGTGTCTCGCTCACACTTAAGTTGACTACACTTTCGTTCAAAGAGTCTAAGAGACAGGCCCATATCCCATGATACCTCATATGGCTGCATGTACCTAGACATCTCGAACTCTGCCTCATTTTCGAGAAGTACTCCTCGCTGGGGTCCCAGCCTTTTACTCAATTCATAATCTTGTTTGAAAAACTTTCTCTTGAGGCCTTCTCTTTCTTCTCCACTCTTTCCTTCCATCTGAGCTGCTCTTAGTTTTCTTTCGATGATGAGGTCCCATTCTTCACTTAGTTCCTCCTCATCAGCCCCCAAATCATTAATCCCCTGAATGATTATGGGTTTCCGTGCCAAACCCTTTGTATCGATCTCCAATTCCTCGCACAACAACAACAAGTCTGACTTCTGCAGCTCCCGTAAGTCCATGATCGTACTGAGTGCTCGCTACTTCCAAAATAACTTTCCGAAACGGCGAAACTGAGTCTTTCGGCAAAGTTAACTACCAGTTCGAAAATTTAATCCTCTTTTAGAACCTGGTTCACTCAAAGGAAAAGCCAAGCACTCACCCATACGTGATCCATGTCTCGAGCCAACTGCTCTCTTGGGCCGACTGTTGTTGTTCCTTGTACCTTCGAATCCCAGCGCTGATCACCAGTTGTTGTGATCCCGGGTGCTGAGTCGCATCCAACCGCTGACGACCAGTTGTGGTGATCCCACCGCTGGCAACCAGTTGTTGCGGGTCGGAAGGAAGGTCGCTGGAGGATACGAAAACAAAACCCGGTCTCTTGTGGTAGCGTGGTGTAGCTTCGGGTTGAGGAAACGAACGCTTACGAGATGGGGATACGAAAAACAAACAGGTTTATGGCACTATTTACAAATATTTACAGCATGAGGTTAAGCGTTCGCAAACCACGAACGTGATGGTTGAACCGCTACACAGTTCAGAGCGACGTCCTGCACTCTGCGGCGCCGTTATAAGCCCTGTCGGGCTCCTCCTTCTTCAGTGGAACACCAATCACACACACACACAACAGGTGAGGGGTACGAGCATGCACGGCGCACGTGAACATCCAATTTTGAGTCAAGATCACTGCACT
This sequence comes from Rhipicephalus annulatus, assembly GCA_013436015.1. NCBI lineage: Eukaryota > Metazoa > Arthropoda > Arachnida > Ixodida > Ixodidae > Rhipicephalus > Rhipicephalus annulatus. Next base: position 117,075 of record WOVY01000025.1, read on the forward strand.
GAAAGGTGGCGCCAGAAGGGCTCTTGCTCGTCGTGTGTGTCGCTGGTCGAGGGGTCCCAAGCTTCGGACAACAGACATCAAACGGTCCGCCAATCTGTCCGCTCAATTAGCAGGGCACTTTGTGGCGGCGGTCGCCGTTTCTTCAAAGGAAGACGCTGTCTTTGTTGTCCTCTCTGGAACGGCTTACAGCTTCGTGGCGACACGATGTCTCATCCTCCGGCTAGCAGGGACAATACCTGGCGGGCATAGGCAGCCGACCAGTCGGCTACCTCTTTGAGGATTAAAAGAGCGCCGCTCCCCCGTCATCTCTGGACGCTGGTTCCGAGAAAACTGGGTTCTAGGCATGGGAACGCTACCCGGCCACGCTTCTCAGCGACAGCATGGCGCCTACTGATGGCGGTCATAACAGCTTCCCCCTCGCCAGATGAGTCATGGAGGGCAGCAGTCAACACTGCTGCTCGCAGGGACGACGAAAGGGTCAGTAGTTGAATGCCAAGAACTGGCCTTCGCTTGTGGCATGGTCCGGGTGATTGCCGAATCTTCGACAGCATCTCTGATACTCGACCACATGTACAAGCAAGCACTCGGCCCCCTTCGAACAAACCAAGCCAAAAGAGGGATAGCAAACCAATTTTAATTACTAGCTTTAACAAAAGCTCACACTCAGAACTCTCAGGACTCACTTGTGCTGAGAAATCAAACGTGCTACCTTAAACCTTCTCATAATAAGATGCACGACAAAAAAACTAAAATATCAATTTTTATACATAAAGGCACCCCAGAATGGCTTAGAAAGAGCGGCTGAGCGCGTCAACGTTTCCATTCGATTTGCCCTTTACCTAATGCCAAAATTATATTTTCTAAGAATCAAGCTCTGCCTCACAAGGCCACTGTTCTTTTATGTCACGGTTTGCAGCCAAGTAAGGGGAAAATGGTCTGTCCCTACTTTAAATTTAGCACCTCTGAGATAACACTGCAACTGATGAATGCTCTACACAATGCAGGCACACTGCCTTTCCTGAAGCGCAGTACGTTATCTCACGAAAGCCCAAATTCTGGCGCAAGTAAAGCGCAGCTTTGCTTGATACCATTGTCGTCCTGATATAAAACAGCAGGCTCCTTTTCATCGCTGACCACTTTCATCGGTTCTGTCCCGCTGAGAGCATCAGTCAGGAACTCGGATTCAGTGAGCGCTAATTTTGTCCGAACGTCCGTCTTTGTTTACGGCCGCCCATAATTGTCTACCACTGAGACATAAAGCTCACCAGCCTCCCGAAAGCTTAACCTAAGCTGTGACCTAACGGTCTACCTCAACGGTTAGGGAAAGCTTGATGATCTCATGGTCACTCGATCAATCCTTCTTCAAAGAAGGCAACAACAAAAAAGTAACAAACACTGCCTTCTAGCAGGTTTGTTCGGTTAAAGTTACCAGCCTTTGCTAGCGCCTTTGATTAAAAAAAACACTGAGTTTTTCGGAGCGTTTTCAACTAATCTCATTCCTACAGCGCTGCAAAATGCACGGCACTACTTACCAAACGCTAAAGCCTTCACAGTTGGTCTAATTATTTATCCTTACGTTACGTTTCAACACTCCGTGTACGACACAAATAATTCTAGGTGCAATACTCATCAAAAGCACCTCACAACAATTGCATAGGTTTTATGCTGAAACCATGCACCAATGGTTCTCAATTCTGATAGCGCGCAACGACAGCTCCTCTGTGTTGCGCCAAACTCTCTCATTTTACGAAATCGTTCGGTTTATTCTAACTCTTCCTGATGTGCTCATTCACGCCACATCCACATGACAGTGAAAGCACGCAATATGAGACTAAACCTTTGAAACACTAAAAAAATGAAACATTTTGTTCAGTTTTTTTTATATTCGTAGAAATGATTAAAGCTCTTCTAGTTCGGCGGTTTTCTTTCTGCAAACTTTACATCAAATTTTGTAACCTACACACAATTAAAATGACTCTAATTTGCATCTCCAATGCAACACTGAGTAACAATATTTAACATGCCTGTGCAAAAATTACTCATACTGAACGTGAACCCTCTTCTCATGGTGCTTTTAATCGCACACGATGGGGTCGCGGTCCCGGCGGTTGTCCATCAGGCCTGAGGCTACTAAACACTCGAACGTTAGGCTGTGTTTTGCCGTCACGCCTCATTCTGCACTTCGGCCGGCTTTCTTCGGTAATGTGAAAGGGGTACGAGAAGCAGGGGGGCAGCCTGTGCCATTTTTCTTTTGTGTTTTCCCCTATGCGGTATTTAGCCACTCTGCCCTTTCGACTCTGCCCTTCGGCAAAGGCCGCTTTCCCAAAGTTGTCGAACTGAACCGCACGCTGCGTTGGGGTGGCGTACCTCGTTTCCTCCCTCTACACCTGGCTCGCCGCTTGTGCTTCTCTGAACGCCACCATTGACGTTCCTTGAAATGGACTAATGGCCTACCATCTCGTCTTTCTTGCGACTGAGTGGGGCCTGACCTAGGCTTGCGCAGTGACGAACGCTTTCGCTTCTTCCTTTTTCTGCGATGTTTGCAAACCTGCTCGGTGTTATCGCTGCACTGCTGAAGCGTGGTGTTCTTGCCCTCATCATCCACTGTGCTAACCATGCCTAAATTTGACAATGTCGAAAGGTCCCCCTGAGGCACGAAGAAGGTTTCCAGCCTCTTGCAGGGCCCATTAGGGCTGCTGGCACCCTCTTCATCCACGCAAGGAACGTCTTTCGACATCGTCCCCCACCTCCAGACCGGCCACGGCCTCGTTCTCTACATCATTTACATGGATGCATTCGAGAATATGCGGGCCCTTCTCTGGCGCAATCTGTTCCTGTCGCGCTTTATGAGGCGCCTCAACTTCCGGCGCTTTGCGACGCGCCTCGCTTTCAGACTCCGGTGCGAGTCTTTCTTTCTTTTTGCTAACAGAAGTTCCGAATTTTCCGATCAGCTCTGATTTGATAACTTCATAGTTGTTCGCGTGCTGCTCACTGAGTCGCGCAACAACGTCCGCTGCCTCGCAGGGCAGAACCGTGCGTAGCTTCTGAGACCAGGTGTCTCGCTCACACTTAAGTTGACTACACTTTCGTTCAAAGAGTCTAAGAGACAGGCCCATATCCCATGATACCTCATATGGCTGCATGTACCTAGACATCTCGAACTCTGCCTCATTTTCGAGAAGTACTCCTCGCTGGGGTCCCAGCCTTTTACTCAATTCATAATCTTGTTTGAAAAACTTTCTCTTGAGGCCTTCTCTTTCTTCTCCACTCTTTCCTTCCATCTGAGCTGCTCTTAGTTTTCTTTCGATGATGAGGTCCCATTCTTCACTTAGTTCCTCCTCATCAGCCCCCAAATCATTAATCCCCTGAATGATTATGGGTTTCCGTGCCAAACCCTTTGTATCGATCTCCAATTCCTCGCACAACAACAACAAGTCTGACTTCTGCAGCTCCCGTAAGTCCATGATCGTACTGAGTGCTCGCTACTTCCAAAATAACTTTCCGAAACGGCGAAACTGAGTCTTTCGGCAAAGTTAACTACCAGTTCGAAAATTTAATCCTCTTTTAGAACCTGGTTCACTCAAAGGAAAAGCCAAGCACTCACCCATACGTGATCCATGTCTCGAGCCAACTGCTCTCTTGGGCCGACTGTTGTTGTTCCTTGTACCTTCGAATCCCAGCGCTGATCACCAGTTGTTGTGATCCCGGGTGCTGAGTCGCATCCAACCGCTGACGACCAGTTGTGGTGATCCCACCGCTGGCAACCAGTTGTTGCGGGTCGGAAGGAAGGTCGCTGGAGGATACGAAAACAAAACCCGGTCTCTTGTGGTAGCGTGGTGTAGCTTCGGGTTGAGGAAACGAACGCTTACGAGATGGGGATACGAAAAACAAACAGGTTTATGGCACTATTTACAAATATTTACAGCATGAGGTTAAGCGTTCGCAAACCACGAACGTGGTGGTTGAACCGCTACACAGTTCAGAGCGACGTCCTGCACTCTGCGGCGCCGTTATAAGCCCTGTCGGGCTCCTCCTTCTTCAGTGGAACACCAATCACACACACACACAACAGGTGAGGGGTACGAGCATGCACGGCGCACGTGAACATCCAATTTTGAGTCAAGATCACTGCACTGAAAGGTGGCGCCAGAAGGGCTCTTGCTCGTCGTGTGTGTCGCTGGTCGAGGGGTCCCAAGCTTCGGACAACAGACATCAAACGGTCCGCCAATCTGTCCGCTCAATTAGCAGGGCACTTTGTGGCGGCGGTCGCCGTTTCTTCAAAGGAAGACGCTGTCTTTGTTGTCCTCTCTGGAACGGCTTACAGCTTCGTGGCGACACGATGTCTCATCCTCCGGCTAGCAGGGACAATACCTGGCGGGCATAGGCAGCCGACCAGTCGGCTACCTCTTTGAGGATTAAAAGAGCGCCGCTCCCCCGTCATCTCTGGACGCTGGTTCCGAGAAAACTGGGTTCTAGGCATGGGAACGCTACCCGGCCACGCTTCTCAGCGACAGCATGGCGCCTACTGATGGCGGTCATAACACCAGCAACATTTCGATGTCCTCTCACCCGGCATTGCAGCTTGCGGCGGTCATAGATTCCTATGTCTGCGGTGACTCGGGCTGCCGATGTCATCGCCGCAAGAGGTATGCATGGCCGTGTACATGTGGCTTGGGGCCGCGCGGTGGTTGAAAAGACCCTATTTATTTATTCATGATACCTTGCAGGGCCCGATAGGGCATTGAGTAAGGGGGGCAAGTACGAAACACAAATATCACAGAAAAATGCATCAACAAACAAAGGAAAACAAAAATGAAAGAAAACAAAAAAGGGTACAGTGCAGTTAAGGAACTTTTTTACACATGGCAAAAACAGCAATTAGCGGCAAGCGAGATAAAGCACACACACACACAAACACACACACATATATATATATATATATATATATATATATATATATTATATATATATATATATATATATATTATATATATATATATATATATTGTAAGCACAATATTCACAGCGTTTGCCCTTCATCTTTCTCATCTGTATATAATCATCATCACGAAAAATGTCGTCTTCGTTCGAAGCGTTCATCAGGCGATTCGGCCTAATAAACGCCGTCGAGACTCCAACGCTGCTACTGTCCTACAGGGTGGTGGGGGCTGCTCCGATCCCAAAGTCCTCTCCGACGTCACGTTGCCCTGGAGCTTCGTTCGGGTCACCACTTGCTTCCCCCGTCCGCTGTCATGGCTCAAGAACCGCTGCCCGGAACATCCAGCATCCCTGTCCAACAAACCATTCCTGCGTGGATCGTCAACGCCCGGCAGCGTGACCCACCCATCTTCTCTGGTCTTCCACGCGACGACGTTGAGGTATGGCTGAAAGAGTACGACAAGACCAGTGTTTATAACCAATGGGATGAGCCTCCAAAACTTCGTCACGTCGCCTTTTATCTGTCCGATGTCGCGAAAACGTGGTTTTTTAACCACGAGAGCAGCTTCCCAGATTGGCCTATTTTTGCGCAACAAGTCCGCAGGATTTTTGGGAAACCGAACATCAAACCGAACATCCAAGTGTCGAAACGAAAGCTCGATGGGTGTGCCCAACATCCCGGGATGACGTACACTTCATACATTGAAGACGTCTTTGCCCTTTGCCACCGCGTGAACTCGGCTATGACAGAAGCTGATCGTGTTCGCCACATCATCAAAGGGATAGGCCTTGTCGCGTTCAATGTTCTGGCTATTAAAAACCCCACCACCGTTGAGGACGTCATCACCACTTGTCAGCATCTTGATGAACTCCAAGCCATTCGATTGCACTCAGACTACCCAGACGGCAGTGACAGCCGGCTTTCCTCGGATGCGGATTTGCGTGCGCTGATTCGCACTCTGATTTCGCGAAGAACTTCAAGCGCAATGGTTGTCGTGTGCACCCGCGCCTCGGCCTCACTCTCCACCTGCTGGTCTACGCAGCATCATCAAAGAGGAGCTCTCATCCATGGCTGGCGCTCTCACATCGAACAATCTGACGCCACCAACGCCACCAACTTGTGCATACCTATGACGTATGTGCAAGTTGCTGCCATGCCACCTGCCTTGGTTCAGCACGCGCATCATGTTTCTACGCAGTCCAACGTAGCAGTATTTGCACTACACTCGCCCGTCCCAGTGCCAGTGACAGCTCCAGCAGTCTATGCCCCATGGCGCTCGCCTCGCCCAATGTGTTACTATTGTGGCATTCGGGGCTATATTTCACGATTTTGCCGCAAGCGCCAGCAGGACGAACGCCGTAGCTACGACGTTTACGAAAGGTATTCAGAGCCATCCTCGAACAAGTACTAACGCCGCCCTACGACACGTTCTTTTTCTCCGACTTCTGCACTCGCCACACCTCGCCCCTGCTGTACCAGACGCTGCCGGTCCCCTTCACCTCTGCGACACTCAACATCTCCTCCGAGACTGGCTGCACCTACTTCTGACTACCACTGGGAAAACTAGATGGTGCAGTTTTTGGAGGGAAAGCTGCATCGCTCGAACAAACACCAAGACCTCCAGAGGGCCCAGCCAATTTGCTATTAGTGTATGCTGAAGGGGTACCAGTTCAAGCATTGGTGGACACGGGGGCTGCTATTTCTGTTATTCATGCGGATTTGTGCTCTCGTCTACGGAAGGTTACCACACCTTATACTGGCGCACTCTTACGTAGCGCAAATGACTCGCAGTTACGGCCATCAGCACAGTGCACCGTTAGAGTTTTCATTGATGGGATCCGGCATCATATTCAGTTTGCCGTGTTGGCTTCTTGTGCTTTTATGCTTATTTTAGGATGGACTTTCTTTCTGATGCTGATGCTTCTATCTCTTGTCGACAACGACTCATACATATGCGAGAGACGGATGATATTTCCCCGAAATCATCACGTAACCGGCCACGAACAGCCAATGACTTCCTTGTGCCACTTAACCACGAGCACGTTATCACGGTTATGTCTGACTCCATTGACCACGGTGACGTCCTAGTCACTCCATCAGCCCGTTATCTATCCAGAGGGATTGCACTTTCACCGAGTCTTGTCCGCGTCTCCAACGGCACCGCCTTTCTCGCTGTACTAAATATCACCAATGAGCCGATTATGCTTACCAAGAGCACTGTTGTAGTTTCCAGCGTGGACACACAACCTATCACTGTAGTGGCTTCGGATGCCAGTCTGGTGCAATCACGTTCAATACCAACAGATGCTCCACATACTACGGCTCTCGTCAATGCCATCAGCACGGATCTCACTCCCCCGCAAGCAGACGAACTACTGGCGTTGTTGCCTAAGCATAAATCTTCTTTCGACGTACATTCCACCACCCTAAGCCAGACTTCTGCTGTGGCTCATCGCATTCACACCGATGGAACTTCTATTGTCCACCGTCGACCATACCGTGTTTCTTCCAGTGAACGCGAGATCATCGACAAGCACGTTGCTGATATGCTCAGACAAAACATCATCCGCCCATCCTCAGGCCCTTGGTCGTCACCTGTCGTTCTCGTGCCAAAAAAAAAGACGGCTTGGTGCGATTCTGCGTTGACTACCGCGCATTAAACAAAGTAACCAGAAAAGACGTATATCCCTTGCCTCGCATTGATGATGCCTTAGATTCCTTACAAGGATCGGAATATTTTTCGAGCCTTGACCTGCGCTCCAGTTATTGGCAAATTCTAATGCACGAGGACGACAAAAAAACTGCCTTTGCGACACCCGACGGACTTTACGAATTCAACGTCATGCCTTTCGGCCTCTGCAATGCGCCAGCAACGTTTAAAAGAATGATAGACACTGTGTTTGTGGGTCCTTAAGTGGAAAACATGTTTATGTTACCTTGACGACATTGTCATATTTTCTTCAACATTCGAGCAGCACTTTCAGCGCCTAGATGGAGTTCTGACTTGTCTCGCAGCTGCTGGCCTTCAGCTCAACACCAAAAAGTGCCACTTTGCAAGCAAAAGTAATAAAGTACTCGGATGAACGCCGAGTACTTTATTACAAGCAAAGATGGAATCCGGTCTGATCCCGACAAGATTACCACAGTTCTTCACTTTCCAGTGCCTAAACGCGCCAAAGAGCTCGGAAGATTTCTTGGCCTGGCGTCGTATTTTCGGCGCTTTATACGAGACTTCGCCACCATTTCAGCGCCACTTCACCAACTTCTTTCTTCAGGAGCGTGATACGTATGATCGAACGAATGCCAAATTGCTTTTGACACCTTGAAACATGCCCTCACGTCTGAGCCAGTGCTTTGTCGTTTCGATAACGCCACACCCACTCTCCTCCATACTGATGCCAGCGGACACGGACTAGCCGCTGTACTTTTGCAACGAACAGAGCGTTATGGCAAACGTGTGATCGCGTACGCTAGTCGCACCCTCACAGAAGCAGAGAAAAACTACACCATCAGCGAGCAGGAGTGTCTCGCTGTTGTCTGGGCCATCCAAAAGTTTTGATCATATCTTCACGGCCGCCACTTTACCGTCGTCACTGACCACCATGCTTTGTGCTGGTTGTCGACGTTGAAGAATTTGTCTGGACGTCTCGCTCGCTGGATACTTCGTCTCCAAGAATACGAGTTCGACGTTACCTACAAATCAGGCAAGAAACACAACGATTCCGATGCCCTTAGCCGCTGTCCTTTACCATCCTCATCAGACACTCCTGGCCTGTCACCAACTCTGAGTGAACCCATCAAAGCGTCTCCGTCAGTTCATTTACTCGCCGCTGTCGACTCTCTTTCTGCCTTCGGCAACAAGACGTTTGCATCCCACCAACACAGCAACACTTAATGTCGCTCTATAATGCAGCGCCTTCAAGGCTCCTCTCGTCCTCCCAACGCCCGCGCCCATCGACAGCTTCGAAACTTCAAGACTAAAAACTCAATCCTTTACCACTTTCTCTTCCACCCCGAAGGACAGCGCTGGGTTCCTGTCACTCCTCGTTCCCTAAGGGCGCAGATTTTGGAGGCGTTTCACGATGACCTCAAGGCTGGTCATCTCGGTTTAAAAAAACCTATGAACGCAACCGCAGTCGTTATGCCTGGCCTTGGCTTTCCACCTGCATAGCGCGATATGTTGCGTCATGCTCACTCGACCAACACCACAAGCGACCCACTTCCTCCCCGGCCGGTCTATATTCCAGATTCACGGGCACTTGCCGATACCCAGAGCGTAGATCATGGGATGAAAATAACTCTGCGCCTTGTAAAGAGTCGAGGGCATCATCTATCCGATGTGATATGTGGGGTTTAACGTCCCAAAACCACTATATGATTATGAGAGACGCCGTAGTGGAGGGCTCCGGAAATTTAGACCACCTGGGGTTCTTTAACGTGCACCCAAATCTGAGCACACGGGCCTACAACATTTCCGCCTCCATCGGAAATGCAGCCGCCGCAGCCGGGATTCGAACCCGCGCCCTGCGGGTCAGCAGCCGAGTACCTTAGCCACTAGACCACCGCGGCGGGGCTGCGCTGCTTTCAGCGCCACGAGTGGTTGGTCAGACCACTTCAGAATGTCTTCAGCAAAAAATAAAATAACAAAATTTTCTTCTTTCTGACGATGGAATTTGAACGCGCACTCTCATGCTCCAAAAGCGAGTGTCTTTTCCACTAGGCTACACACCCACGCTTCCGCGACGGGAATACATCTACAGCACATCTAAACCACATGAATGTGCCTCTGTGCAAACCAAATGCAAAAATACAACCCTTTCTAGTCATACTTTACTGTTTTCTTTTGTAAGGCTATAAAAGTCCTCAGCTGAACATGATGTAGAGCAGATAAGAGAAAACTGCTCAAATTAACAAAATGTTCTTTGCAAAAAATTGATGCCAAACTTGGGTATTCATAGTACTTTTGATAAGGCTAATACATGTGGTAATGGAGAAATAAAAGCGAGGATGGGTACGCTATCTAGCGTTCGGTCAGACCCATCTGCGAAAAGGCTCCAGTGGCCACTGTTTACATACTATATTTCTCTATGAAGGAAGGGTCTCTCACGGAATTACATAAGAGGGCGCTGACTTCCGATGATCCACCAGGAACTTCAAGCGTAGCGATGGATTCAAATGTTTTTATTAAGCCGATACATTCGCCCCGAAGCAGCGTAATCGTGAATGGGAACGGATTCCTTACAGGCATGTCGGTCGCACCACCTTGAAGAGTAACGAAAGCGGTTGAAAGCGGTGATAGGTGGCGATGAACAAAAACAACGGAAGGCATAAAGAATGCGGTAGCGTCGGCGACGGCGGAACACGACACAAGTGCGAAGACAGTAGCGCATGGAGGGATCTGGGCGTGAATGACCAACTTGGCGTAGAAAGGGCGATGGTCCGCAGGTAGAGCATCACCAAGGGCACAAAAGACGATTTCGGCACGAGTGCAATGAATGACGGTTTGGTGATGGGAGGGAAAATTCCAACCTATAATGATGTCGTGTGTACAGTGCGGGAGTACTACGAACTGCACTGTGTAGGGCACTCCTTGAATTACAAGTCTAGCGGTACATGCGACAACAGGCTGCACAGGCCGTGCAGTGGCAGTGTGAAGACACGAACCCAAGTAAGGCAAGGGTGGCGATGTGGGCTTGTTGGTGAAACATTTGAAAGAAATTTATGTAGCGCGAGGCGAAAAAACGAACACAGGAAAGAATAGACTGAGAGGACAGAGCGCTACTAGCAACAACAAATGTTGTTGTTGCTAGTAGCGCTCTGTCCTCTCAGTCTATTCTTTCCTGTGTTCGTTTTTTCGCCTCGCGCTACACAAATTTCTTCCAAGTAAGGCATTGTTACTTTTCGAATTGAACGGCAAACTTTTTCGGCGATGACGGAAATGGTAGCACTAGTATCAATAAGGGCAAGTACAGGTACACCTCCAAGAAGGGCAATAATTACATTCGGCGGCGAACGAAGAGGGCTTGTGCTTTACGACGAGGACGCAGTTCGTGCCTCGGGAACTGCGTTATTTAGTTTTCCACGTCAATTGTAGGGGGCATTGGAGCATCAGGAAGGGCAAGTGACGACATGGAGAAGGAGATCGGCGATTAGAAGCCGGTCGGTGGCATGGTCGAGAAGGGTGCAATTCGGGGTCTGTAGTGTAGGGAGTGTACGTGTGGTCGTACTCACATGGACGTAGCTTTTCACATGAGTGGAGTGGGTGGTGGCGACACAGGCATGCGACATGTTTGGGTAGACCACACGAAAAGCAGATCAGTTGGTTGTCGGAAGTGCGCAATTAATTGGGGACTCGGTGGACTGGAGGTCGTGGCGGCTAGGCGGCATAAACAGGAGCAGGCAGCGGAGGTAGTGCTCGGAACGTCTGTGGTCGTGGTCGTGCTGCTGCTACGGCGTACGTCAATATTGCATTGACTGGTGGCACCAGCAGCGGAGGAAGGACCTCGGACACTTGGTCTTGTATAATAGTACGTAGTGTAGGGCTAAGCGGCGCACTGTGCTTCGGTAGGCCGGATATGAGCGAGAGTTGGCGGGAAACTTCTTCACGCACAAAATCTTTGTTCTGCGAAAGGGGGACGGGATCTTGCGAGGAAGTTTAACTGGGAATAGATTCCTGATTTGGGACAGCACGGCGGGTGACGAGACGCTGCCGGCGGAGCTTATCATTGCTCTGGCAGAGCTCGGTAACTTGGGCGACAGTGGCCAGGCTTTTTGATATGAGCATCTGGAATGCGTCCTTGTCGATACCTTTAAAGATATGCTTGACGCGGTCTGCCTCTGCCATGTTCGCATCGACGCGTTTGAACAAGTCAATGACATTCTCTCTGTAACTGGTGAAATTCTCACCAGGCAGTTGAAATCTTGACTGAAGGCACTGTTCCGCACGATGTTTGCGTACAGCAGGACGACCGAAGACTTTGCTGAACTATGTCTTGAATGCTGTCCAGGTTGGAATGTCGGTTTCATGGTTCCGAAGACATAAATGGGCAATGCCACTGCGGTGAATGCCAACGGTGGCCAGTCTCGTGGCTTCGTCCAATTTGTTCAAAACACTCCCGAGTTCGTAGGTAGCCAGCCAGTCGTTGACGTCGTAATCGTCTGTGCCGCTTAATATGGGAGGGTCCCGCTGACGGACCGTGCCGGAGCACACGCTTGTGGCAGATGCAGTGTTGATGGTGGCAGGTCGAGTCCGGCTTCACAACTCACACATTGCGAGGAGACCCAGCAAACTTCACCAAATATAATAAAGAACTGAGACAGCCAGAACCGTTATTTGAGACCAGGTAGGAGCGTAGGCCTAGCCAGCAAAAGCAGCGACGACTACGACGACGACGACGACGATGATGATGATGATGATGATGATGATGATGATGATGATGATGATGATGATGATGATGGGGATGGTGATGATGAGGCTCCTTGGATCATTGGCACCTACCCACTCTGGGGGATCGGCCATGAGTCTGGCGGATCATGCATACTGAATTTTTGATTAAGATTAAAGTTACGTTCCGTTTGGTTCTTTCCACTCGCCTCTCGCTTGTTGCGCGACATTTGCTGCTGCCGCCAAGGAAGCCGAAGACTAGAACTTTTCATCTGCTGGCACCTTGAGGAAACGACCGCTCCGACATCATCTGGATATAGAGACGTTTATTCGTTTCTACTTTTTCTCCCTTCACTGTCCCTGCACCCCTGGTTTTATCCCCTGTCTCCCCATTCAACCACTCTTACAGTCCAATCGTAACGCACCACTCTTACAGTCCAATCGGAACGCACGGATGTGTCTCTCCTCGCCACAACCTCGAAGACCCACCGCCTCTTGGCCACTCATCGGTTCTACGCCATCGCTCAGGTTTCTTTCACACCGGTTCCCGGAATGATCGACGACGGGCGTTGCCGGGTCGTGGAAAAGCGCCTCCGAGTATAGCCCCGAGTACATGGACGCGACGGGGGCGGGCTGAGTTGAGTGGCGGGTTCAGCTTACCTCGACGCGCCCGAGTTTATATGAACTCGCACTGACGAGTTGAGGTGAGCGGTGATCGCACGACGCTTTGCGTCGAGGCGAGCCGAAAGCCCGTCTTCCGGTACCGGTTTCCGCTCCTCCAAGCCTGCGCTCTCGCCGCTGTGGGCTGCGGTTGTTTACGCAGTTGTCGCTCCGCCACCGCGATGGCTGTCTTGGTATATATAAGTATTGGATTAGTGCATTTGCCATAGGTCTTCATTGTAATCAGGGACGGGAATATTGACAGTACAACCATGTGCATGGTCAATTCATGAGCTACATTTATCCTGCGTAGCATTCCTTGCCGAGTACCCCAGCACCTTAGACTGTGGAATGCCCTGCCTTCAAACAAAAATGCGTGACGGGCGGAGTAACACATTTATTTGTTATAACCGAAATGAAGATAATTGGTCAAACAGAATTTTATTGCCATAAGAGCGCAAATTTCCTTAATTGGTCATACGTTATTATCAATAAAAAACAAGAATAACCAAAATTTAAAAATATCACAAGAACGAAGTTACGAAATAAATACATGGCTCATTCCACGCTAAACGTTCCAGGCAGTACGCTCGACCATCTCCGATAAGAATATAAAAATTCATGGTCGATCGTTTGACTACACTAATCGCTTCCATTTTTGTTTTGAGACCAGTTTTCGGGGGAAATTTTTGTTAACTCTCAGAGCAATTTAAATATCGTGGCAGCGCCCAATAACTAGGTTGTGAAAAAAACTCGTGGGTAGGAAGAACACAGCGTTTCCTTGGCACAACGCGTTCACAGCTACTAGGTTGTCTCAAGATGTTCTTTGAGGGGAAGCAATGCGTTGTTCTTGGGCGATATTTAAACATTTTTTACAGCTCTTACAACTTTTTATGAGATAATGCAGCTGCATAATTTGTTTCTATTACTGGCGGTAAGCGCAGTAAAATGGAGCACGAATCAACAAGCCGGCTTTGGTGCATTTAGGAGGCTGCCGAGGAACCCTCGGTGCAGTGAAGTGCGCTTACGGTCCGCCGTTGACAGCCTTGGGGGCAGCTCAATATAAATAATATTTTCTCGCGTAAAACAAAGATTCGTATTAAACATACAGAAATAAATATCGTTTCTGCACCCTTTGAAATGATCTAAAGTGTATATTTTTATATGGAGCGCCACACAGACCGATAAGTGCCTGAACATGAGCAATATTGCAAATTTTTCAAAGTTCATGTGGCGGCGCTTCCAAACTACTGTCTTCGCGACTCGTGTTTTTCCCCCACTTACCGTCGACAATGAAAGCAAGCTATGCAGCTGCGTTGTCTCTGGAAAAGTTGAAAAGCTGTAAAAATTTCTGACTTTGGTCAAGAACACTGCATTGCTTCCCCGCAAAGCACATTAACATACACTAGTGGTTAATGCGTTTTAACAAGGAAATGCGGTTCTTTTCCTACCGACTGGAATCGTTTTACCGTGCAGCGTATAATATTTCACTTTTTCGAAGTTTCGTCGCAACCTAACTGCCACCATATTTAGCTAGCAACTTCGTTATTTCATCATCTGTCCACATGGTGCGTGGAGCCCGCGAGGATGCCATCGTGCCTAGCGCGCGCGTACCGGCCGACAGAGAAAGAGCAACGTCGGAGTGATGGGGAAGCGGAGACCGCGACGGGCGGGGGAGGTCACGAGCCGTCAACTCAGCGCGACCGGTTATACATGCCCTTTCTGAGCGCGGCGAGTTCGGTGAACCTACCCCCTGTCTCCGGGTCGACGGGACTCACCGCGACGACTCTCCGCCCCGACGCGTCCGCTTATACATGGGGAGGGCGAGTCCAGAAAACCTCAACGAAGTGAAAAAAACAGCGCGTAACACAGGACAGAGAAGAGACGGACGAAGCGCTGACTTACAACTTCGTCCGTCTCTTCTCTGTCCTGTGTTACGCGCTGTTTTTTTCACTTCGTTGACCATGTACCAACCGGCCCAAATAAGCACTTTAGTCCAGAAAACCTGTTTATTTCGACTCAACGCGCCCTCGTCGGGTCAATGTAAACGGGCCTTATGTTCCCGCGATGCCGGGCTGACAGGCCATCAATACAATTGGCCCGTGCGCCAATGCCGTCGCCTCCGCTGATTCTAATTGTCCGGCGGACGCGGACGTGTACCTTCCACGTGTACCGGCCACCTGCAGCCTGGCTTGGTCTCCTGTAAGGCGCCATAATTGCACCCCTTGGGGCACGGGGTTGTCGCGTCCTTTGTGGCCAGCAGACAGTCATCGTCCCGCATTCCGGTGGCCCTGCTTCCTTGTTGGCGAGGGGTCGCCGGCCACGGGGTGGGTAACATAAGTTATTCGGGGAAACGCACGAAGTTCGAGCCCAACAGATTAATATTTAGTATGAGCTAAAATAATTCTAAGATAGTTTTTAATGTAACAATAATTATGAATAAGTGTAATTTTAAGTCGCACTATTCTGTTTCTGTGTAATATCCCAGAAACTGACGGTCGTTTGACTAGGAAGGCTGAATAAAAGATTGTTCGTAGTTGATACACCTACCAAATCTATTCGAGTCGCATATAACTTTTCGACAGCTTTGAAAATATTGCTGTCCGAGTGCCCCAGCGCAAAGGCCCCGAATGATAGCAGAATGGCCGACGTAACCAGTAGACTAGAATGCCGCAATATAATTTCGATGCATTTTTATGTAAGAAAAAACGTCGGCAGCTTAATGGGAAGTGTTCGACAGTTTCGAGTTTTTTTGCACTAGGAGCAATCAGGGGAGACTGCCCAAACCCGCTCTGTGCATGTAAAAATTTAGATTTGGAATTCTACAATGCATTCTGGTTATTTCAACTGCAGCTCGTCTTGCTGCACACCATTTCCTGCTCTAAGGAAACTGCAGGTGCAGAAAGCCCGGTGATGAATCGAGACTTAGAGTAAACACAGATAATGCATGCTTTCTGAACCTTGCCGCAGCAACAAACGCCCTAACAGGAAGAGAGAGAGAACTGGACCTGCCAGATAAGCTTTCGTCAGAGTCCGCCACCTTCATTGAGTACAATTCCTTTGTGTCCCGGCACCCAATAATCGTAGGTTTTGCAAACGATGAGGAACAAGTAATCGCAATAATCCTAAATGTACAAATCTGTTGAAGCAGTTAGTGCCGAAACAAACGACCAAAGAATCTGTAACTATAGCCACAGAAGTAGTGGTTAAAGGAATTACGTAGGGCCAATATAACAGCTAAGGGCTAATGTAACAGTTCAACACTCAGTCGAAATATTTGGGTGTAATCAGGAAGCCTAACTGAAAACGACCAGTCTAGTTGTGTAGAAAAAATTTCTACGCGGCCCTTTTCTTCACACTGCGAAGCATCAGTGCTATCACAACCGTAGAATCACTTTCATTTAGTGCTCTTGAAAAATGTCATTAAGAATATTACTAGGTAGTAATTCTGCATTTTAAGGAAATATATTGTCATAAGAAATGAATAATTCACTGAACCTGCCACTTTGAAGCACTATGTCATTTAGTCTTATCTGAAATGGGTTCAACAGCTTCTGGGTAACGATTACCTGAGGGGTATGAAAGCGAGGCCATGTTATATTAAAAAAATAGAGCTGGATCACTGATAAATATGCATTCCTCGCGTCTTATCGGTGAGTAATAGACTCTTAAGAATGTTTGAATTGTTAATAATTTGAATCTAACAGGTAAAGAAGGAATTCGTGATTATTTATATAGAAAAGAGTTTGCTACAAATTTAGGTAACCCTAGGCACCAGCGAAGTCCTTGGCGCTCAATTAGAACAAAGGGGCTGATACACCAAGAATACGGCACACCCATACTCCAGTATAGGGCGCATATACATTCCAAAATTATTATTAGGACGTCTGTCCGCTGCCCCATCGACTGTAACTAATCCTTCTAAGTAGCCCTAACACACGTGACACTTTGGTCACTGTATGTTCAATATGCATCTTCCAGTGGAGCTTCCATCATAGATGATTCCGAGGTACTTGAGTGTTTGCACTTGAAAAATATCTGCTTTGTGGAATGAGAGTGATATACTTATATTTTCTTGCAGGGAGAATACTAGAACTGCATATTTCTGTACATTAAGAGTTAAACAAATGCTGTCTAGCCAAGCTTCCAAGGTAGATAAGTATCCTTGTAAAATGGTATGAAGTGATTGTAAGTCATCCGCAGATGCAAAATGCTATGTCATTCGCGTAAACATACGTGTTCACTCTTTGATGACGAGGAATGAAGCTAAGCAAGATATTAAATAGTAGCGGGTACAAAAGCGCTCCTTGGCGAACACCTCGTGCCTGTCCGAATTTCTCCGTTGATATCCCACCCTGTACACAGTAAAACTTCCTGTCCAGCAAAAACTCAGTCGTCCACGCAATAAAAAAGTCAGGCAAGCCAATCTGTCTCATCCTTCTTAGTAAAATTGTGTATTCGACACACTCGTAGGCTTTAGAAATATCTATTGTAACTAATGCTGCATAGTGTCTCTGTCGCCGTGATAGTTGGGTTCTGCTCTTCAAATCAACATGAGGACACCAGATAGCCATTCCTGTTCTAAAACCAATTTGACAGGGACTTAATAATTAATATTAATAAGGACCTAATAACAGTAACAATTTAAGTTATTTATGTGAGCTTGTAATAGTCTTTCAATCATTTTTACAAAATTGGATGTTAGCGAAATCAGTCGATTGTTGCCAAGAGTAAGTCGCTTGTTTTTATCTTTAAGCAGTGGTATCAGTTTAGCTACCTTTCACACAGAAGGAATCCGAGATTGTTTTATAGAATAATTTACGGTATCCAATAACACATTCGGAGCAACATCCAAGAAGAATTTTCAGCATCTTCGTAGTGATACCATCAGGGCCTGGTGCTGCCGCTGGTAACGTGCTACAACTGACGAGAGGACCGACAATGATATATCTTCAGTATTTTCGAGAGTGCCTTAACTCACAAGAGGTGAGTGAATTCAGGTAAACAATCTAGTCTCCAACCCCTGGCGATTGTACCTAGTGAACCTTCTATTTCTTGGGTAGTATGCACTATTGATTCTGCATTTAA
>WOVY01000026.1:0-74216 GCA_013436015.1 Rhipicephalus annulatus
CCTTGCACAGCACGTTGTTTGACAGAGTTACGGCGCTCATAGCCAAACGACAACCGAGCGTTGCTTTCCTTTGCTCCATCAAATCTAAGCCGCTCTTTCATGCAGCAGCTTAGGTAGTGGGCGCGCGAGATTTTTTTCACCGGTTAGCTTAACTAAGCATAGCTAGCATCCTATTATCAAATGAAGCCAAGTATAAAAAATTAAATTTCTTCAGCCCAGCTTGCCCTTGGCACATTAACCGAAGTTAAACTTGCCTTGTTGCGCAAAGCTGTAGTAAAAACTACTCAAGCATAGTGTAGCATAATATAACCAGTATAGACCAAGCGTAATCAGATTAAATAAAGCTAATTTAATTAGGCATTGTAGTTTGCTTCTTCATGTTAATCCTGTAACACTTATATGAGCCTAGTGAGTGAAGTTAAGTATATCCAAATATAATTAGGCATTAGTGATAATGGTATCACTAATTTAATCGAACATATTTAGCCCAAATAAGGCAAACACAATCGCGGTTGAATAATCCAAGTCGAGATCCCCATGAGCAAGAGAAGAATAGCGCAGGAAGAGGCAGACTACTCTTCACTGACTGGATACTAAATAAGCTTATTTAGGTCTCACATTTGTTGACTGTCTACAGGAATCGCCCGTATGTGTTGAGGAAAAACAGATGAAGTGACGTCTCAATCTTTCGGCCGCTATGCTCCTACAACTTCATGTTTCAATCGTAGTATGAATCAGCTTCTCTTACTAGAGCCCTTTTAGAGAAAAAGCGAGAAAGCTAAACTTGAACTTGCGAACCCACATATTGCTCATTGTTTCATTTCAATCAGATGAATAATAATAAACGCACGCATTCTGAGTGATCGCACGCTGCAGCAACTCGACTAGTTCGCTTTGCACGAAAGAACTTTCTGGCCGAATGCTACACGTTGTGGCTCAAAACATCGGGCGTTAACAGCGCCAAGTAAAAACACGCCAAAGCAATCCGAGGTTTTTGATGATCTCAAGTGGCGTTACGACTGCCCCATGGTGGCCTTGGCAACAGAACTACATATTTGCGTCACACACTCTTTGCATGTATGGCCATTCGTAATTTTCCTTCCCTTCGATTGACGCTACTAAAAGTACGGGCTTGCAACACACACGCCGTATTCACACATGAGAAATCGGTGCCTAGCCAGAATTTTTTCTCACGGGAAGGCGGGGGAGACACCCCTTCTCAAATGCCTGATTTCTGCTCTATATACCAATGAACAAAATTGGAGAAGGAGGGAGGGGGGCCAGGGGCACGGTGTGTGCTACTCCTTGGCTACGCCCCTGTTGAGAAGTGAAACGAAAACACTAGAGCGGCCAGACAACCACGTCCGCACGCGTCGGAAATCTTCACATTTGTTATAGGCCCGGAGAATGATGCTGCCACCGCTGCTTTCGCGAAGTAATTCGAGTGTGCCTGCTTTCTGAGCGATATGTTACTTACCGGATTCCAGTTTTCAACAAAGTACTGTAAAGACACAGCTCGCACTTTTTGAAACGTTGTTTGGGGAAATATACACCAGCAGAAGCGGCACGAGTGATTGCCCCGGCAGCGGTTGTTCCGGATTCAGCTGGCTGTGCACAAAAACGAGACACGTTTGGGCATGCCGACTCGCTGCCGCTGCAACCGTCTACTTTCAGTGTTCTCGGCGATCGTATTGCAAACCAGGATCTCGCTGAACGCGTCCTCATTGAAGCTGTCAAACTTTGTCGAGCTGCACGAGTAGTTTGCAATTATAGCCGTTACTTTCCACCGCCGACGCTTTCACCGCCATGTTGTATCTGTGGCAGGCTATTCAAATCGCATGGTTTTTAGCTAGTCGGCCGTGAAACGGAAAGACAGTCCACTTTCGCGTGACGGAAAAATCGGACAGATTTCTTCGTTCCGGCTTCGCGGTGCACGTTTCTGGCGGCTTAGGCGGTGAAGTGAGTGAATTCTCGGTGAGTTTTGTTGCTTTCGCTCTGGAGAGAACAAATGTCATGTTTGAACCCAGCGCGAGCCTTCTAACAACTGATTGGGTTGCCATAGCGCACACACATAAGAACAAATAACGCACAAAGTTCATTCGGATTTACTTACCATGTGTCCTCGGCTTGAAAACTAGAGAACACCAACAACTTCGTCCCGGCCGCCGCTGGCTGCCTCGTGGAAACAGAATGTAGTTGAGAAGCGACGCACTTTCGCGCGCTCCGAAGTACACAAGATGGCATAGTCCAAACCACTTTTCCGCCGGGCGTGCATGTCGTTCTTAATACGCCGGACCGTAATGCGTGGTTTATGAACTTTTACATGCGGAGCATGTTATACTAGGGGCTAGTCATGCGCCGTCACCGTCCGTAGCCTACCCGCCTCCTCCGCCAGCCATCTGTGCATCCCTTCCTCCTCTCAACACAGCGCGTGGCGCGCTCGCTTCTCCCCTCCACGCGCCGCGCTACCCTTAGTTTACGTACACCAGCTGTATGCTAACGCGCGCATGCGCAGCGCGGGGCCGGTAGTCGCTATAAATAACCGAGTGTCGGGGCGTGCCGACCTTCGTCGGTCGCTTTGTGCGGTCGCTCCACGTCCGATGTCGCTGGTGAAATTGTATGCTAACGAATCCGCAAACACACTTACTGACGTCCCTTCCAATAGCGTGTGTGGGTCGGCGGAACGCGCGCCCGACCTATCGCGTGTCGCCGTGGAGAAGTACGTCGACGAAGCCGTGGAAGAATACCTGAGACAACGACTGCAACGACGACCCTTCGTGATAGTTGGCGACTTCAACGTCGACGTCATCAAGGACGATTGGGTGGTCAACTACAGGGAGTCGCGGCACTCGCTGAAAAGAGCAACGCATGACGACAAACATCATGTTTAGTCAAGCCATCTTGCTCAAAAGAAATAGCCTTTGCGGATACGGCACACTTCGGCGTCGTCACCACCGGGGCTAATAATATGCTCGTGTGTGTAGTAGACACAACCTGTAACGCCAGCGGCCAGGGAACTCAGCCACTTCTTAAAAGTCCCGCATAACTATAGAAAGTGCTGCCAGCTGCGGAAAAACCCACCAGCATTGCGCACAGGTGTTTTGCGACGAGTAGCGTAACTTTTCCTACTGCATGGCAAACTGTGGACTACTGATTGCGGACGAGATTCCCGGTGACTGTTTGGAACGTGCCAGCGCCGTAAAACCTGAGAGCCATCAGTAGCTGTAACACTGGGGGCACAGGGTGTCTTCGATTGTCCCCACTTTCACGGAGCGGCAACATATCAAGCAGCTGCCGCACGGCGTTCTTCGTGAATCTTTATTGAGCATGGAATTGTTCCTCGTCATACAACTGCATCGGATTTCCTCGGTCACGTAAAGCGGGTCTAAGAATCTTCGGCAGGCAGTGCGCTTAAGAAATTGCTATGCTTATGGCGTGGCAAGCAAACTCAAAAGCGGCCACCCTCCGCACGACGTCCCTTCGAGAGGTGGCCATGATGTAATAACACAAGAAGTCGCTTTTAAGCTAGCCCCGCAGCTGACTTGAAACTTATTCTGACTTCGACCCAGCCAAGTCACCTTCAAGTCGTCCACAAGTACGAGAACAATTTATGGTGACCGGCAAGACTGTTTTGAGTCAAGAACGAGTCAAGTAAGAATCATGTAACATCTCAGCAATCGGGGGGAATATGCTAAATCTGCACAAAACACAGGACATCCTCGTGTCTAAGTTGAGGACATTATTGGCTGTGAATTTCTATAGTCCAATAAATAAATTTGGGCCTTACTTGCGAAAATTACAAAAAACACAATCTATAAGCCGGTGCACCAGATTATAAAACACATCGAAATTTTAATACAGGGCTGTACCGCAGGTGTCCTGAAAAGCTGCATGTATGTAGATTTTGAAAAACATAACTAGTGATTCTGTCCATATCCCTGATCGCCTGCAAACAATTGTATCGGGCCAGTTGGTATGAATTCATCTTGGTAAGAAGATATTCCCAGATATTTTACCGATTCCAGCTGTGGTATGTTCTGAAGGGGAGAAGCTATTTTAGATAATAGTGACTGGGTTTTCCAAAGGTAAAACTGTAGTTGCGCTCTTCGCAACACTAGAATTTATTTGAATAGCTTGCAACGGGTAAGTATTGCCCACCTATACTTTGTAAGTGATTTTATATCGATTGTATATCACTGTCTGAAGCAAACAAATGCAATATCATCTGCACATACATCTGGGTACACTTCATCATGACGGAGAGTAGTGCTTCACATGGTATTAAAAAGAAGAAGCGAGATGCCTGCTCCCTCAAGAACTCCTCGTAACCTGGAATGTATATTTGAAGAATGACACACTAGTAGACAACGAAAATCCTATCTCAGTTAAAAAACTTCCTAAACTACCTTACCATATGATTAAGGTATCATAAAATTTTAAGGGACTGAATAATGTTTCATGCTCTACTCCGTCATAAGCTTTTCACTGACAAGATAATCCTTGCTTTTTTGCATTGTTTTTTGCTCGCGTGGGTAGGGACTAAAGCATGCGGAGCACGCGGACCCGACAGCGTCGACAGGCGGTTTAGGGCGCGCTTGATCGCAGGTTTGATCACGACATAATCTGAGCTGCTGTTGCAAGGTAACTTTCAATCGCTGAGTGGCTTACTTCTGAACCGATCTTGGTCCGTACTGGCCTTGATCGCGAGCGAAAATGTCCGTGTGACCCCGAAATCCTGGCGCTGTGTGAAAGTAAGTCTGACTGCGTGCGTAAGTTCGAGCCACAGACGTTTCGACGGCGCCAAGCTAGAGGTGGGTAGTGACATTTCGAACAGAACCTAATGAAAACGAAAAATACACATATTACACTTCGTTTTTATAGTCCCCTTTCTAGCGTTCTCAAAGTTATCCAGTTTTACTTGAACATAACGCAAGGAGCAAATGAGCATAGCTTAGGTAGCAGACACAAAAAAAAGTACAACGGCATTGTCATGTTCATGCCCATGCATAATGCTTGACGCTCAGTGAACACGAAACCCTGAAAGCAGCTTGCTTCTCTAATATCTCCACAGATGCAGCACTGCAGGAACAAAAAACAAACAAACAAAAATAAATACGCTTATTTGATACCCCAGTGATGCGTCTATGACGGCCAGAAATTTCGTGCGGAGTGCTGCGAGCTGTCTGGCACTGTAGGTCTAGGAAAACTGCCAATTCATTGGCAGTCGTCACCGTCGAGATAATGCCGATGCACCACACTCTTTTATCTGTGCACTGAGGCGAAGCGACAGCTACAGTGTGTGTGCATAATTTTATTTATTATATTTTATTCATTGCTACGTCACTGCATACATCATGGCGGGACTTTTGAATTCCTAAAGGTCATTATGCCCTGTGGTGCCGTTCATGCGAACTAAGACACTGATGTCCAGAAAAGCTGAATATGTGAACCTTATGGTGCATTCCACAGTGCAGTTAGGTGCGACGTATTTTGCTCTCTGCATCTTCTTTTTATATACTAGCAGGATTTTATTTTGCGCAAGAAATATAACTTATGGTCTTCTTGCATTTTACCACTACAAAATGCAAATAAACTAATAAAAATAACATCTCATACTTTAATAAAAGGACCAGGGCAGTGGAGGGCCTCGACATTTTGATCTTGCACTAGCACATTGCAAAGTTCAACTGCAACTCAAAGACCAGTGTTTGGATAAATTAATGCACAATAGATTCTATTGTTGCAACATTTGTCTGTGTAAACTTTGATTGTGAAACAGGCTTAGACGAATGTCAACAGCGTGTTTATTAGTTTTTAAACAGCACCCAAATGGCACTTCATGCCTCCTGATTATAGCACAGCGTAATAGTATTTGTCTAAATTATGTGGTCGATAGGTACGAAACTACAACAGCGGTACTTCAAGCAAGTTATTTGTAGTTAAAAAAACTGAGAACACTTGATCACAGCACTATTGGGAGCCTGTCGTCATGTATATATTTTTTGTACTGGCACAACTTTCTGTGCCTGCAGGCTCATGCACAGCAGAGCAGAAGGAACCTGCGTTGCTGACCAATAAAAGCATAAAAAAAAATTCGACTTACCTCTTGCAGCCATACATTTCAACCAGGAAGTTTGTCTGGTTAGAATTAGTTAAGGAGGTCAAAGTACCTATAATCTTTAGACGCTATAACACTCCCCTGAGTAGGCCTTGCGGGTCAAATAGAAAATGCTTCCTTAGCAGAAAACCCAAGGCAAGGCTTCTCTTGATTGGGATTAGAAAACGCCTTCGTTAGTCTTTGGCAGTAGAATTTTAACATTCTTCACTAACACCAAGAATAGTCAACTGTTTTTCTAGGTCTTAGACTCTTTTGCTGGTGTCGGAACAATGTTACACTAAGCTCTATTTTCACTCTTTATATAGCTTCATTACTATCCGTTAACAAACTTCTAATACCTGAACGTAATCTAGAAATTCAAATATTTCTGAAGTCAAGATTGTAACAAGTTATTTGGATATGCTTTAGCGTGTCACGATGGCGTCATAGAATATCGAACGTCACAGTATTGAATAAAGTATTGCTGCTCTGTTTGAACAGTTGCTGTTTCAGTTGCCATGCATTTGCAGATATTTTCAAGCACATTACAAATGATCTAATAACAAACGCCTCAACTTATTGAACAGAAATGTTCTATAATTCAAATGCGGTGTTCGACTTCATCTCATGAAGGCGGAACATATCATTCAGTAAAAATATTGCTGGTGATTTCCACAGTCATAGAACCAATTGAATTTAAATGATTATTGTTGAGGTTCCACTTTGTCGCATATACATATGGTAGCACTTTATTTCTCCTGTTCTTTATGCCTGTGCATTTCATTATTGACATTTGAACAACCCGGAAGTCATAATAATACCGCCTTTTTTTGTCATATCTCACTTTGGCTTAGCATTGTGTCCGATGCTAGATGCCAAAACATAATGTTATGCCACATCTCCTATTTACCACGAAGAGGTTTCTTTTTAAACCATTTGTAAAGGCAGTAACGTAATTCAGCATTCTGCTGTAGAGCATATGTAATAGAGCATATTTAGAGCATATATGTAGAGCACCCCCATTCCGGACCTGCCACTGCGGGTGGTTTTGCACGAGATGACAGCATTGATTACGAATCACAGCAGTCACATTTTAATGGATGCGAGATGTACTAATGTGCTACTGCCAAACCCTCAGAGGGATTATGATGTCAATATCAATAGGCTTTCACTTGAAACCGTGCATCTCATAACTAAATTTTAGTTTTGAGACATGAAACTGTAGAACCTAATTTTTTTATATCCTTCCTAAGCCAGCACGAATGCACACTTCCTGCAAAACCCTGCTCTCAGATTTTTTTCATGTGGATGTCTGGTTTATCCCAGACTTTATAGCATTATTTACCAGTGTGGTTTTGCAAGGCCTTCCTAATGGCCATGACCTTTTTTTTCACATTCGTTCAAACCAGAAGACAAGTTCATCAGGGAACATTTACTACATGGGAGGATGTTTGAAATAGTTGGTTATGTGTTAAAGTTGGCCCCTACACGTGCCTTGCCCCGCTGCGGTGGTCTAGTGGCTAAGGAACTCGGCTGCTGACCCGCGGGTTGCGGGATCGGTTCCCGGCTGTGGTGGCTGCATTTCCGATGAAGGCGGAATTGTTGTAGGCACGTGGGCTCAGATTAGGGTGAATGTTAAAGAACCCCAGGTGATCAAAATTTCCTCAGCCCTGCCCTCCGATGTCTCTTATAATCATATAGTGGTTTTGAGACGTCAAACCCCACATATCAATCAATCAACCGTACACGTGCCCTTTCGAAATCAACAAATTTCCTTCATCCTCATTATGAAAACTAAATCTATATCATTGTGTGGCAGTCATGCAGCTATACTGTCTGAGAAATAAATGTTCAGGACAAATAGAAATGTTTTTTGAAAGGTACAGGAAAATGCAAAGTTAGGCATCTCTCATAATGATATGATGACTCTGGAGCGTTTAAGCCCACATATAATCTAAAATGCAAAGTTGACCTTGCTTGGCAAAGTCGCTTTTTAATAACTACACCTCAAGGATAAATATAAATTCGCTGCAATTAGAGAAAAGTGCAAGCCTAGAAAAAAGTTCATCCTAAAACCAAATGAGGGAGCAGATAAACATCATTGTCACTGACCACTTTTACTAAATATCCTATCCAAGATTGCAGGAAAATGAGCGCCTGCAAACATATGCGCTAGTAATACCAACAGAATGATCTGCTTGAGGTTTATGATGCAGAAAAAATAGACGAATTATGAAGATGACCACACGTGGGATGATGAAGCCAATACAATGTTTTACTATCAGTTTTTAAAATGCTTAACTTGTGGATCTTTCCAATGATGTTCCTGACTTTGCTCGTTGGCTGGAGTGCAGATTCATTTCCTTGACCATCACTTATCCTCCTTTAAGGTCCTTGGCAGAAAGTACACCTACCTGCAACAGACATGGCGTATTACCCCACCTCCTGCTTTACTTGCCTGTACAAATCAAGCAGCACCCTATCTTACACTATCAATTGAAGGTGACAGTGAAAACTGCAGAATTTTGCAAATGAGTCGGGAACGGTTTCTGTGCATGCTTTAGGTAGTGGGCGTGTGCTGCATGTGTAAGTAAACAAAGAATTACTAAAGTTTACCCTGTTTATTTTGTCAATTCGTTGGTCCAACAAATTTTGTTTTTATATGTCTACCTCACAGTCGATAGCGTCAATTCTTGGCTTTTTCGTGGAAGAAATGACGTACAGGCTTTCGGCACGTTACCAGTAAAAAGGAACAGTGTTTCAGTTACAGTTGCTGAAGGCAGAAAAGTAAATCGGTTACAGTTACAGTTACCGAATTTGTAAAAGTAACTTCTTACAGTTATAGTTAAAGTGAAAAATTAACGTCGTTGTTTTTTCGGTACTGTGTAAAATAAGTAATTGATTACAAAACAAATGATAGAATTCACTCAATAATGGCGTAGGAAAGCATGCAGGCAATGAAAGTAGCATGTTGTGAAACCCTAAACAAAAAAAGCCCGAAATTTGGCCAATATAATTAATCGTTCTGTAAGACTCACTTTGTCCCATCAGTTTGTTGTTGTTGTTGTTGTTGTTGTTGTTGTTGTTGTTGTTGTTGTTGTTGTTGTTGTTGTTGTTGTTGTTTATGCACACTTGGTGACAAAGAAGTTTACTTGCGAAATTTGTTACACTTTAGAATGAGTTGCTTTTCATAGTTTTCATCAGAGATTTTCGCCTCTTGATGGACAAAATGCCGTGTCCTTTGCTGAATAGCCGTTCAGCCAGCGCACTGGACGGAATACCCGTATTTTGCTTAATAAAATTCTTCTTAATCTTAGGGTACTTCGCCAGCTCGCTCATGTCAGTTCCGGGATCGCTGAGCTATTGTTGCACCTCGGAGTATGAAAGGCAGGATTGAGGCAACTGAAAAAAACACGTCGTCTTCGTTGGTTCCTTCGCTGGCGGCTGCATTTTCACTGGGAATTGCTTTTAAAGCATGAAACTCTTCCTCAAAAAGTCACAACTTCGCTGCTTTCCGCGCTTCAGTCACCCAGAAAAGCTTGAACTTTGCATGTACCGCTGCTGCCAGGGCCAGATCGGCATTCGCCAAAACTCCAGAAAACCTGTATTAAAAAAGGTTACAGAAACAATGTATGGCCCTGTTGAAAACAATTCACTTTCATTCATACCACAGACAGTCCGTGGTACGAATGCATATGTACGCCTGAGAGAGCACGCGATGAGATAGGACAGCAAGGAGATGGGCACAGGAAATTTCTCTCACCTTTTATTGACTGCGTCGTGAAGACTGCTAGCAAGGGGTGTGCAGTACTTAAGCGGAGGGAGGGATCGCTGATACCGCAATACAGATTAGAGTGTTGGCTGCAGGACGCCCATGTACATATATTGTTCCCCTTGTAGTATATCCAGCACCTTGGCCACAGCGTACATCGCCTGTAAAATGAAAGGTATAGTCAATGCACTGCATCATGGTAAACAAATCACCGAGACATACCTTGCAGCCTTCATCAATGAACATTGATTCCTCATGCTGCAATCGTGGCAACGAGAGTGCGTCGAACGTTGCGTCCATCCTCCCTTTCGGTACTTCGTTTACGTACTTCATGGCGTTTAACAACGAATTCCCTCGCGTTGCATTTGGCACAGGGAGATGTCTTCCCAAAGCAGCCTTTATTGCTTCGGCTGCCTGCACAGGCTGGTTTTGTTTCCTCCAAAGAGTCTTCAGTTTTGAGAAAACGGTCCTTGCCATTTTGCGGTAGGTACCATTGTTGCCGGCATTTTCGGCATTTACCGAAGTGACGAGGTTTAGGGTGTGCGCGGCACACCTTCTGTGCCGCGTCAAGTGCGTATCTTGAGGGGAATAATTGTTCGAGCCACTGTCCAGTACCTCCGTGATGTTATTTGCCACAAAATCTTGGTCCTGTTCATCTTCTCTAAAGACCCTGTGTCCCGGAAAATGGAAATTTCCAACAAGTTAGCCCGGAAATGAGCTGGTGGAGGTTCAACGTTTTTATACAGCATCCATATAATTTGATTGATTACTTTTATAAGCAGTACTAAATAAAGGTGCCAACAGCTGGGTGAAAAAATACAGGACAGGACAGAGCACTCCCTTAACAATAAAACTGCTAGAAAAAACAAGAAAGAAGTGAAGGTTAATATACAATAACAAATAAAGAAAAATGCTGCGACTATGCCCGAGCAGACGTATAAATGCACCCAAAAGTTTGCGGAGCGTAGGCTCTACTGCAAATGCGAATTTCTGCTCTGTTAGCACGTGGCGCTTCTTAAATAGCTGGTAACTGTGTAGCTCGCAAGGACTATACTACAGGTCGGAACATCTATTTGAAGGTTATGTTCTCAGACAAAGCCGGAATATAGCTTTCTCGGAAGTTTCGTACTCCACATGTTTTTAAGGCGGTTTACATCTGTGGTACGCTTCTAACAGAAAAAAAAATATTGCATGGCACCGATGCTCAGTAGCCTTAATATGTAATATAGCACAATATAGGGCTTTATAAAATTGCAAATAGTTTATTAAAACAGGAATCCAGGTCTTTTAAAAATACCAGGGACGACACACAGCGTAAAGTTTCTGTTGTGTGTGCATCACATTTGCCTCTCGTCTTTCTAGTCTCAGTGCTTTTACAATATCTCTGTAGAATGTATTGGTGTTTTATTTTTTACTCTAGAAAATAACCACATGAATATTTATATTTGCGAAGAATATGCAGAAGTTTGTCGTAAATTCTAGGGTTACAAAATGTGTCTTAATATGCAACAGTTAAGGGCATGCGCAACTCTCCGTAGTCAGTGAGATCAGCGATTGCAGCATGTCAGGCTAATTAATTTATTGCCATCATAAAAAATAACGCAGCTGAAGTCAAATTGCAGCTTAATTTATTTTCTTTATGGAAGGATAAGATAATAAAAATAGGCAACCTCAGTGCACACAATGAGATCAAAACCAAAGTACCCTTTTAACCTACCTGAAGGCTTTTACAAAATTCGAACCATTTTTTTGTGATGACGACGCATATCATGTGCAGAATCTTGTACTCCAAAAATACTGCGTGGAGCGCTGTCGCGATTACGTCGTAGGTGTGATGACCTGAGAGCCTCTAGCACACAAGCGCTGCGGATCTTTTTTTCCAAAGACTCTTCATCTATGTAGTGAACCGTCACACCCAGGAAGCTTCTATGGAAATTGAAGAAGGAAAAGAGAATGGTGCATCTTAAAACTAGCGATATCAGTCTGGTCATCAGAATGGAGGGAGGGACCTCCACAAGTTTGCAACTACCGCACCAATTGCGCGGACGCAAATGTACTAACTGCATTGCGTTGCGGGCGCTGTTTTCCATGTTTACAAACCATTGTCATATAAATTAGAATCCACCTTGACTAGATAGGAAGGTCCGCAATGCTTTCCATAATAAGCGTTCAGGCTAGATTCGCTTCTTGAGCCTTGATTCACTCGGATTCATATGTCTTATTTTTCTTTTTTTGTTTACCACAAAACCTTGTGCCAGACAATTGCATACTATGCTTACTCGCCTGCTTAAAACTTTAAATTGTACTTACACAATTCGCTTATTTGGCTTACGAAACATGTCATAAATCACTGTTTTCTCGGGCTATACATTTTGCAAATTTCATTGAGCGACTCAGTTCTGCAAATATTTCGCAAGTACATTTCACGGCAACCTTTGACATGTAATGCACCTATATCCACTGGGTGACAAAATCTTTGAACGAATCCTATGTTGTTTTATGAGATGGAGGGAAGCTCACGAATTAGAACCTTGTAAAAAGCAAACGTGCGGCATGCTGTTTATAGCCTACACTAAGAGCCTCACCTGTTTGAGGCTGTCCAGCAATCAGCTGTGCAGCAGACCGTCGATGCCTTCTCCATGGCGGCGATGAGGGACGGTTTTTGCTCCCTGTAAAGGATGTCGATCTGATTGACCAATGACTTCGTGTTCATCACCGTTGCCGACAGATGCAGCGAAATAATCAAGCACTGGAACTGTTCATTTTCAACAACTGAAAAGCACTGCATGTCAGAGACTACTAAATTCACAATTAACCTGTCTAAGCAAATTTGTGATAGAGCCTTGGGTCGACTAGTTGTTGCTGCAAGACAGGACTCCAGGGTCTGGGTCTGCGTCGAGCTACCGCCCAAGTGTCTGTCTGCCACGGTGGGACCATGCTTGGCTTTTTTCTTCTTGGAGTCGAACTCCTTCAGTGCAGTCGAATGTTTTTCTGCGCACAGCGAAAGTTTAGGTTCAGTACAGTTTTTTTTCAACTTGATCGACAGAATTGATTACGTACATTGAAACAAACGCACAAAACCGGAATCTCAACATTTTTATCGGTGAAACTTGCCTCTGGATGTTTCCGCAGGTTTGACGAAGACGTCTTGCTAGTAGAGCACTCTTTTCTGCAAATGCTGCACAACACCATAATATTTGCCGCCGTCGTGTCAGCACGGAAAAATATTTGCGGTAGGAAGGCCAAGGCAACTGTGGCTCCGAGTCGACAGGCATGGCTTCCAAACAAAAGGAGTAGTGCTGTGCCTGGCTCCTCTGCGGCAACGTTTCTCTGCGGTGCATCTAGCTGTTTTTATAAATACGTACCACCGTCTGGTGGCACTAGTAGTCTGCCATCGCAGATGTGGCGCTTTCATAAACGTCCGGACCGGTCTGATATTCCAAAACGCGGGTGAACTCATGATTGTTTTGGTTTACTCCGTCTGAACTATTAATAACAAAGTTCCCTATTGTCAAACTGTGTCCAAGAAGCTCCGTCTACAAACGGATTGATTGGGTGACTAAACTAACGTTTGCTTTTGCGCCCTTCCTGATCATTTACTGCCCATATACTGCCCATTTCGCCGAAGTCTCTTCACAATGCCCGCATTGTCCGCAATTGTGTAGGTGTGTGGACTGATCATCTACAGGTGTGAGGTTCTTCAGTTTCGCGTACCTTGAAGACGGGGCTTAAAAACTGTTGGTATGGCCAGAGTGCGCTTAACTTTCTGAACAGAAGCTGATACAGGTTGGACTTAGCGAACACACACAAACAACGTCGTATGCAGGGAAACACGTGGTTGATGCACTGGAACGACAGCAGGACGTTTATTATAACGATACCCAGAAGAAGTACATGGAGGCGTGCATGCTGAGAAAAACGGGTGTCACGAGCGAAGAAGACGTCCATTCGGTCTATTCCCCAGATTCTTTAAGGTGTATCAGACCCTGTTCGGAGAGCTTTGCATCCGCTGTGCACGGAGACCGCTTCTAATCCTCTGAAGGCGAATTCCATTTGGAAAGCTGTAGCACTCAAAAGCACGCTGAAAGTGCTCTCTTCCGAGCCGGCGTGTTTCGGTGGTCGAACAGGTGGAGGAGCACTGTCATCCATTGGTAGGGCGAGAGTGCTTTTGCATCGCCGAGAGAAGCCAGGAGCAGTTTGTAGCACTGTCGCCTGAAAAGCAGAGTAGGCGCAGTACAACAAGTCACGTGGCCCTTGAATGTCACAGTCTCCAAATTTTTTTTCAGCCGGCAAGTGTGGTGGGTATGGTAGCAGCCATGTGCACTTTGAAACCGCTGTTTTGTGCGGGTTGCTACGATAACAGCTGGGTACCTGCCGAAAGTGTCGTTGCACAAACATACTAGGTATTAGGATAAGAAAGAGCGTGTGGCTGACAGGTTTTACGTGTATTTTGCTGCTGCCCCACAGAGATTATGCCGGGGGTTGGAATGTTTTGACCACATGGTCTCCCCACTCATCACCCCATTCACCTGCCCTCTGGGATTGTCCCGCATTTCATTGGCAGGGTGGGTGGTCCTGCTGTTAGTGCTCAGCCCCCCAATCCTCACTGCCCGGCCCCTCTACTCTTGTTCCCTCTATAGAATTCGTCATAAGCCTCTTTAACTAGAAGTAGACCTTTCACATGCAAAGAGGCAAAGCTGCTGGTGAGGATCAGGTAACATCATATCTGCATCATATCATCATATGGAGGGCAGATTGTGTTAGAAATACTAGCCACTCTGTTTACGAAGTGTCTCCTGATGGGAAGGGTACCAGAGTGTTGGAAGAACGCTAACATCATCTTAATACATAAGAAAGGAGATGACAAGGACTTGAAGAATTACAGGCCGATTAGCTTGCTCTCTGTAGTATACAAGCTATTTACAAAGGTAATTGCTAACAGAGTAAAGAAAACGTTTGAATTTAAACAACCAAAGGAACAAGCAGGATTTCGAACAGGCTACTCAACAATCGACCACATTCATACTATCAATCAGGTAATATAGAAATGCTCAGAGTATAACCAACCACTCTACATAGCCTTCATAGATTACGAGAAGGCGTTTGATTCAGTAGAAATATCAGCCGTCATGCAGACACTGCGGAATCAGGGCGTCGATAAAGCGTATATAAACATCCTGGAAGAAATCTACAGGGGATCAACTGCTACCATAGTGCTTCATAAAGAAAGCAACAGAGTACCAATCAAGAAGGGTGTAAGGCAGGGGGACACAATCTCCCCAATGCTATTTACCGCGTGCTTACAGGAGGTTTTCAGAAACCTAGAATGGGAACAGTTAGGGATAAGAGGTAATGGAGAGTACCTTAGTAACCTTCGCTTCGCCGATGACATTGCTTTGCTGAGTAACTCAGGGGACGAATTGCAACTCATGATTACGGAGTTAGACAAGAAGAGCATGAAAGTGGGTCTTAAAATGAATCTGCTGAAAACGAAAGTAATGTACAACAACCTCGGAAAAGAGCAGCGCTTCGAGATAGGTAATAGTGCACTTCAAGTTGTAAAAGACTATGTCTACTTAGGGCAGGTAATAACTGTGGAGCCGAACCACGAGATTGAAGTGACTAGAAGAATAAATGGGGTGGAGCACATTTGGCAAGCACACTCAAATAATGACAGGTAGATTGCCACTATCCCTCAAGAGGAAGGTATATAACAGCTGTATCTTGCCGGTACTTAGCTACGGAGCAGAAACCTGGAGACTTACAAAGAAGGTTATGCTTAAATTGAGGACGACGCAGCGAGCAATGGAAAGAAAAATGGTAGGTGTATCCTTAAGAGACAAGAAGAGAGCAGAGTGGATTAGGGAACAAACGGGGGTTAAAGATATCATAGCTGAAATCAAGAAGAAGAAATGGACATGGGCCGGGAGTAGCGCGTAGACAGGAGAACCGCTGGTCGTTAAGGGTAACTGACTGGATTCCCAGAGAAGGCAAGCGGGTTAGGGGGAGACAGAAGGTTAGGTGGGCAGATGAGATTAAGAAGTTTGCGGGTATAAATTGGCAGCAGCAGGCACGGGACCGGGTTAACTGGCGGAACATGGGAGAGGCCTTTGCCCTGCAGTGGACGTAGTAAGGCTGATGATAATGATGATGATGATGATAATGATGAGACCTTTCACAATCAGCTACAGACACGTTTTAAATGATAGCTTCAGGCTTTCAGCAGTTTTATGCTGCTGTTTTCTAGCCACCTGTCAAACGCGACTTGCTGGAAGCCTCACACGGAGGGTTGCTCCACATGCATACCAAGAAAAGGGACAGGAGCTAGAGTGACAAAAAGAATGATGTAGATATTCACATTGCCCCCACCAATAAAAAAACAGGGGAGGGGGCACGTAAACTTGACAAGGTATGCAGAGGCAAGATGTGTGATTTACGACATGTAGTTTTACGAATGAACATACCCTCCACACACACTGCGCTACAAACCAACCAGACAGGTCAAATATGTTTCTCTTTAGATATGTAGTATACAAGTAAAGTCCAAACTCAGTCTTGTGCAGGGAGGATATTCCTTTTCGCAATCTGTTCCCCTAAACTGCGATGGGAGCCATGGAAAGTCGAAAGATGGAGAAGATATTGTAAAAAAAAAGTTCAAAAAATTGAAAAGCGTTTAACGTCAGCCTCTAACGAATGTGGCTGTTGGATCATTTTTTACAAAAACAAAAGTAAATGTAACTGTATTTTCCGTTACAGTTACTCAGTAAAAAAATAACAGTGTTACAGTTACAAGTTTCTCTAAACTAATAGTGACTAGGTACAATTACAAGTCAATGAAAAAAGTAACTAGTTACCGGTAACGCGTTACTACTAACTAGCTACCGGCCAAGACTGCGGAGTCACAGGTGAGTGTCCAAATGCTTCAAGGCGCGATACTTTACCTAAACCACTGTTTTTTTACGAAAAAGGCAGAGCAGAGCTGGTGGTCATTTAAAACTTGCCGCGAACGCATTATATTATAACGGGAGACGATTTTTGCAATAGATTCACAGCCTTCCATATGCGCGCTCACTCGACCAAAACGAGGGACGTCACGGCAGCAGTGAGCTGGCCTAATAATCTTCTAAGTGGCGTTGGTTTTAGTGAGGATTCGGTTCAACCTGCCACGATGGATGGACGTGTTTTTTGAGCGCTGCTGATCGACTGGGCCAATAAGGGGTTTTGCATGTTTTGAGCTTGTCTTTATAATTATTAAAGCAGCAGGTAAAATCTTTGTAGCACTTCTTTTATTTCGGGGGTCAGTCACCAGGTAATTATTAAATTGTGCGTGTGTGTGTCCGAATTTTCGTTTTTTTTTGTTGCTTTTTTGCCACACCGTGGGGGAGGTGCACGTACATTGCACATGCAAATTTTTGTAGTAGACTTTAGACTCTTTCTTTTTCATAAGGCAGGGCTCAAGTTTTGTAAACATCAAGTTAGACTAAGTATAGGAACAGTCGGTGTCAGAAATACATGGTTAAAAAGGCTGTAAACTGCTCAAGATGCGGAGTGGGTTTGAAGTGTACCCAAGAGTAGAAGGATGGAGAAGAGGCTGGCGCGAAGTGTAGGCATAAAGAGGTAAAAAATGAAAAAAAAATATGTTGGTTGCCCAGAGTTAACTGCTGATAAGAATCACATAGCTGGAGATTGCGTTGGCGACAGAGCAAGAAAAAATGAGGGCAATGGGAAAAAGGCTGAAGTCCGCCGAGGAAGCACTAGTCAAGGTGAACAGAGGAGTGGTCTACAGAGAGAACAGTAGGAAACCGGCAACCAGAACGGCCAAGAAAGAGCAAGCAAGTTAGAAAAAAAACAGGTTCAGCCGGTTTCATTGTCGCAAAGCCCAGATTCAGCGAAGTATTGGTGGGGCTGGGAGGGGACAAAGCAGCTGGCGTCACAGGTGCAAGTAACCCCCAGGCGCAGGACGCTCCATCTGAAAAGTCACAGCATGTGATAATCGCCACGGACTAGAATTTGAACCGATGCACAGAAGCAATCAAAGAGAGGGTAAGTGGTGACAAGAGAGTTGCAGTAGGGGTCTTCCCAGGACGCAAGCTGAAAGTAGTCATGAGGCAAACGAGCGCAAAACTCAAAACTACAGCTGATAGTCGAAACCTCGTGATAATTTCAGGCGGTTTATTTTATTTTTCGCTACAGTTTCGCTAGTGGTTTAAACGATGTCTTTAATAAAGATACAGCAGGACTAGCGACCACACTGGCGAAAGGCGTTGATGACATGCATGCAACTTTTTCTCAAATACAGGTAGTAATGTGCACAATACCGGAGATACCGGTGCATAACAGCAACCTGCACAAAGTGGTTGTCAACGTAAACCAAGAGATATGGCGGATGAGTCGAGAGAAATGCTTTGAGCAGGCAGGAATAAAAATAGAGGTGCATAGGTGGGGTGGTTTTCAACGAGAAAGAATTCACTTATATGAGCGGCTAGGTCATGAGGTGGGTTGGCGACTTGCGCCCCAGGCAGCACGCCGCCGTTGGACCAATCTTGGACCAACATCGGCTAACATCGGCACCGACGTCGGAAGTGCAACTTCTTCCAATGTCGCGCCGACGTTCAAGCCAATGATGGGCCGACGTTTTGCCGACGTTTTAGCCAGTATGCAACCAACATTGGACCGACGAAGGCCCATCGTATTGCCGACAAAGCTGCCAATGTTCGGCCAATATTGTGCCATATTTGAGCCAATCACACGCCATTTTTGCCAATGTTGGCTGCACGACGAATATCGGCTACCGATGTACGACCGACATTGGACCAATCCAGGGCCACATTGCAGCCAATCAAATGCCGTTATTACACCAATGTTTCCTGCACGACAAATATATTGGCTACTGACTGGCTTGCCATGATGTAACCATTATTAGTAGGGAATTTTTCTTACCGGAAGATTTAAACAATATGGCTCGATGACCCGCTCTTGTAGCTTTGCAGCCCTGTATACTTGGGGCAACAGAAAATTGAATGCTGAGAACTGAAAGCAGTTACTCGATCTATTTCATCTTTTATACCTCATTCCCTTTGCTAACACTAGAAGTGGTAGTTTATTACCAATCCTTCTTACTTACCAATCCTTCTTTTTTTACCAATTTTACTTACCAATCCATCTTTTGCAATAGCAGTGCTTTATTTGGTACTGGCATTTGGTACAGCAGATCGAAAAAAGTCGTTAGGAAGTAAATGCTGAAAGCGTATGTCGCCCACATGCAATCCCCACATATATCCCCCACATGATAATCGAGAATATTCATACAGTTTAGAGCATTTTTTTGTAACTGAAACATGGTGATGGTGCTTCCGACTCAGCATAAGCTAGCTGAACAGTGCACCACCGACAGTCTGCAGACCATTTATTCTTTGTTTTTTTATTTATTAGGTACAACAAAAATATATACATTGAAAAAAATATATACACAATTAAAACACAATTAAAAAAGGCCCACTTTACTGCAGGTCAGGTAGTGTTGGGGGCACAGTGGCAGTGGTGCTGTCAAGGCCCTGGCTGCTGTGGCTGGGCAGGAAGCCAGCTGCCGCGAGCAGCCGATAATCTCCACTCTGAGAGTGGGGATCATCGGGCAGCTCCACAACAAATGCTTCTCTGAAGCGCCGCTTCCTGCCCCCACAGCGATCACCAGACCCTGGCAGCCACCTCTTAATAAAGTTGAGGGCCTCCGCCTTGTCGCACCCTGCTTTTTGGCAGATGACATCTGCATACAAGAACAGAAATACCATAGTACACATGAAGCACTGCAGTACAGAGAATACGCAAGGGTACACACACATAAAACAATGAACAAGTCTAACCTGTCACTAATGTACAGAGCCGCAGGTTCACGAAGGCCCTTTTCCCTTTTCTGCCATGAAGGCTGTACAGCACTTGCACGTCATGTGCCAATACAGCCTTCATGGCATTCACACCAATTTCCCGGAGGCCATGTCCCCCAATCTGCAGGAGGTGCTCGCGCTGTAAAAAAATGCAAGAAGCATAGATGGGGTAAACGCAACAGCCCATCGAAATGTTTTCATGATAAAAATCTGCAAGAGGAAACTGAAAACAACAACTTGAATTTTTGGGCATCACAACATTTCATTGTTTTTTTACGCTAAATTCAACTCACTTGACCTAAAATGGTTTCCACATCAGCCCTCTCACACTCAGTGTGAGAACCTTTCAGAGTCCTTCTCTGATATGCATAGTTTTGCTGTTATGAAATCAAATACAACACTGTTATAACCCTTAATAAATATTGATTCTAGCTATGAAATAGTATAATTACTTTGTACAGTGCTCGAATTCCAATACACGTTTCTTCGAGGTTACGATGTCTTTGCCTGAATGTTGACCAGGAGTAGCTTCTACAGGTGAAAAACGATAAAATATGTGGACTTCAAAAAGAAGCTTGGACATGTTTTTAATCAATGCATTGTAAGCGGAGTGCAACAAGATAAATGAACATGATCAAGGCGTACTAAGAGGCAACCTTAGAGCGACCAAATCTTGGTCATAGATGAAACTGATAGAAAAATAAAGGTCGCACTAGATGGTCGCACCATTTGCTGTTTATATTTTTCTGTGATAGCCAACAAAGAGGCATGTCACTATAGAAATCTCATCACAATAAACAAAGGTGCATTTTTCTTCACCCTGCAAAATTGGGTGCATGTTAGATTTTTAAAAAAGTAAGAAATCGGTTAACACGAGGCAGGGTGAACTGTAGCTCAAAATAGAGAGAGCCGCAGCGGACACGAAATAGGGTGATAAATGAACAAAATTACTGAATGTCTGTTTTAATGTCTGTTTAGCAGGCTATTGCTAGTCACTGCCCATCAAACGCACGATGCCGCCTACATCGTCAGCTAGCTTAGGACAGTTCACTCGGACTTCACAGTTATAGTAAATACAGTCGAATCTCATTGATTCCAACACACTTAATTCGAACTGACGCTGTGGTCCTATCAAAGCTATACCGCGCTCCGAAAATGCTCTCAGCACCCTGCCCAATCCTGCGGTGGCACTTCAGACATCTCATCGCTGTGCTTGAAGAAGAAAATGAAGAAAAGGAAAGAAAAGACTGCGGTGGAATGTTTGCCAAATGCCAATCTGCGACATTCCTGTGCCACGCTTCGGCTTTTTCCGTCCCTGCCACGTAGAGACCCTTCTCCTTTTAACACCGCGCACGAAGAGAAAGAGGGGAAAAAAAGCTGTCGTAGAGAGTTGGCTCTCTCTCATGCCGATCTGCAACGCGCCGGTGTGACGCTTCCCTGTTTTTCGTTCCCGCTATGTAGAGACCCTTCTTTCAACAGCCTGCATGAAAAGAGAGAAAAAAA
This sequence comes from Rhipicephalus annulatus, assembly GCA_013436015.1. Taxonomy (NCBI): domain Eukaryota; kingdom Metazoa; phylum Arthropoda; class Arachnida; order Ixodida; family Ixodidae; genus Rhipicephalus; species Rhipicephalus annulatus. Next base: position 21,254 of record WOVY01000026.1, read on the forward strand.
AAAAGCTGCCGCGGAGTGTTTCTCTCTCGAATGCCGATCTGCTTTTCTCCAGGTGGAGACGCTCCTCCTTTCTCATCATGTGCTGGCCACGCTCCGGCTGCAGCGCAGATGGTAACAGTGGAAACACAGTTGTCTTCGAAGAGTGTCAGCACTGGACATTGCCGCGCGCAACTTCTTTTGCCAGGAGAATACTGAAGCCGAAGTACAAATGCTTTGCAAACTGCACGCAAAACTGGTTGACTCGTTGCAAGGCCAATGTGTACAGACATATATTGATTACTTTAATTAATGACGGATGTCCTGTAATTTGTGAATAAAACTTCTCCATGCACATGCATCACTGCATGGTGAGCCCTCCGCTCATTTACCGTATTTACTCGATTCTACCGGGCCCTCGATTCTAATGCGCGCCCGGTTTCCCAGACAAAAAAAAAAACAAAGACATCGATTGCAACGCGCACTCATTTTTCTCGCTGGCCCGCATGATCACGCCACTCAAAAAAACGACTCCTTTCGGGAGCGTCTTCCATTTAAATATGAGGTACGGGCCAATCTTGTGCCCATCTGACGTGTAACGGAGCATTGCCGTCACTGTAGTTTTACCGTGGACCGATGCCAGTACACAAACTTGCTTCGCCCCCTTCTTCTCGACGGTTGTGGTGCCAGGCATGTCGAAGTAAAGAGGCGTCTGATCGGCATTCCCGATTTGCCCAAGCAGGTAGCCGTTGTTGTGCTGCAAGTTTAGGAAGAACCTCTGAAGACTCTGAAGCTTTTCTTCGTACTCTTCCGGCAACTTCCGGCATATGCCCGTTCGCCTTCGGAGGAAAAAGCCTTTCCTCTTCATAAAGTTAGTTATTCAGCACCTGCTCGCTTTAAACTGGATCTGCATTAGCCCTTTTTCTGAGGCTAGCTGCATAGCCTGCACTTGGAGCAGTTCTGTCGTCACGGGCCGCTATGCCGCTCACTGCTTAATCACATACTCGCCGAGCAGCTCTTCAATTTGTGGAAACTGACCCTGCTGTGGTCCACTGAAGCCTTTGTGTGAATCTTTGCTGTCGACAATATTTTGCTTTTGTTTCCGCCAGTCCCGCATGCACGTTTCGGGAACTCCGAATGACCGCGATGCGGCCCGATTTCTGTCCGTTTCAGCACACGCGATGACTTTTCTTTTAGAAGCAGCATTGTGGTGCACTCGTCGAGTTTTTGGAGTCGGCCCTACTATGCCGTCGATGCTAATGTACAACAAGATGACGAACTCCTCAGCACACGTATGAAGTGCCGCACATGGGAAACACATAGGCAGAAATGACAGACGTGCCATGCTCACGCACGTAGGGGGCGGCCATTTTGTAAGTGGCGATGGCAATAGAATGACCATATTCATTTTTTGTTCGTACTCGATTTTAACGCGCATGCAATTTATGAACTCGCTTAACCGGAAAAAAGGTGCGCGTTAGATTCAAGTACCGTAATTACCGTAATTACTCGAATCTAACGTGCACCTTTTTTCCGGTTAAGCGAGTTCATAAATTGCATGCGCGTTAAAATCGAGTACGAACAAAAAATGAATATGGTCATTCTATTGCCATCGCCACTTACAAAATGGCCGCCCCCTACGTGCGTCAGCATGGCACGTCGGTCATTTCTGCCTATGTGTTTCCCATGTGCGGCACTTCATACGTGTGCTGAGGAGTTCGTCATCTTGTTGTACATTAGCATCGACGGCATAGTAGGGCCGACTCCAAAAACTCGACGAGTGCACCACAATGCTGCTCCTAAAAGAAAAGTCATCGCGTGTGCTGAAACGGACAGAAATCGGGCCGCATCGCGGTCATTCGGAGTTCCCGAAACGTGCATGCGGGACTGGCGGAAACAAAAGCAGAAGATTGTCGACAGCAAAGCTTCTCGCAAAGGCTTCAGTGGACCACAGCAGGGTCGGTTTCCGCAAATTAAAGAGCTGCTCGGCGAGTATAGAACTGCTCCAAGTGCGGGCTATGCAATTAGTCTTAGAAAAAGGTCTAATGCGGAGCCAGTTGAAAGCGAGCAGGTGCTGGCTAACTAACTTTATGAAGAGGAAAGGCTTTTCCCTCCGAAAAGGAACATGCATATGAGAAAAGTTGTGCGGAGGAGTACGATGAATAGCTTCACAGTTTTCAGAGGTCCTAAACTTGCGGCGCAACAACGGCTACCTGCTTGAGCAAATCAGGAATGCCGATCAGACGCCTTTTTACTTCGACATGCCTGGCACCACAACCGTCGAGAAGAGAAGGGGGCGAAGGAGGTTCGCGTGCTGACATCGGTCCACGGTAAAACTACAGTGACGGCAATGCTCTGTTACACATCAGATGGGCACAAGCTGCGCCCGTACCTCATATTTAAATGGAAGACGCTCCCGAAAGGAGTCGTTTTTTTAGTGGTGTGATCGTGCGGCCAGCGCGAAAAATGGGTGCGCGTTGTAATCGATGTCTTACGGGTTGTTTTTTTTTTCACGGTGGAAATCGGGTGCTCGTTACAATCGAGGGCGCGGTAGAATCGAGTAAATACGATAATTACGGTAACTTTCATTATTTTGAACTTTTAATTTGAACAAATTTTCTGGCCTCTTTGAGTACGAATTATTCATATTCTCATGAGCCACTGCAGTACAGTGGCTCATGAGATTACCTGACTAGTTTGTTTCCCGAAACACAGTATCTTAAAGCAGTACTGAATTTCTGCATGTTACATCGGCATATTACAAATCAAGAAATACACACCAAAGCCGCAGCCACAGCTTCACTCTGCACAGCTGCCTCTGCTGCCTCCACTTCTCCAATTGTACAAGCAGGCAGCCGGGGAAGGTCAGAAGGGGGCTGTGCTGGCTGGGCGTGCTGAGGCATGGACAAGAGCTGTACCTCGTGCTTCAGCTGTAGCACCTCCTGCAGAACCTCTCTTTGTTGCTGCCGGATGCCAAGTTGGATCCGCAGGATCCGTAGCAACAGAGCTGAAACATACAAGAGTACATACCATATTTACTCGCACAATTTGTATCCTCACATAATTTGCTCACCAGTATAATTAGCCAGCCTGCTTTACTACAAGAAACTTTTTGCTCGCATACTTTGCCCTCGCCAACCAGCCCGAGCCACCTTGCCAGCACACACACAGACACATTTGACTTCATGATGCTCTGGTCAGGCACATCTCTTGTCGAGCAGGCGAGTGCAGTCTTACACAAAATGGGCTGAGTACAAGGTCCCTTCTTCCATGAACTTTTATGCTTTCCCTAGAATATCGAACTTGAAAACCGAAACCTGTTTATGTGTAGTCCGAAATGCCTAAAGGTTTGCCTCCTATCTTCCCACCTCTTCCACGGCAAGAATGTATTCCCGAGACACAGCACAGATGTTCGACGCGTGCAAGGACCTGTCGCATCAACTAGAAGAGGCAGGTTTTCGCACTCATTTTTTTTTTCGGTTTCGCCATCTGTTCATTGCATTTTTACCGTTCCTTGTGATAGGCTACAATAATTATATACGAGGCAGATTGCCGTTATAAAGCTTACGGAAGAAAACTGAAACCGTGCTACCGCCAAGCACATCAGCGTGGAGTTCTTCGACATGCAATATTCAGTATGGGAGCCAGCAGAAGAGTGCGTTGAATAAGACTTAGCATAGAAGCTTGGGTGGGTTTGTTAGATATCGGAGGGAACACAACGCAATAGAAGACTGGGACAAGGAATGGGGGGACACACACATGAAGGGCGACACACACAGCACTGTGTTGGCATCGCGCTTCCTTGTCTGCATCTTACTTTGCGTTGGGTTCCCGACAATTGTTGGAGAGTACCTATGTTCTCTGGTATAATCCTGTCGTGGAAACTGGTTGGGGCATTTGAACAGGCTTAGCAAACAAATGACAATCCACTTTGAGGCAGCTGTGACAGCGCCAGCAACATATATTCCCAGTTGGGCTTTTAGACCGGCGATTCTTGCTAGCTTTGCACATAACCGGATCGACAAAAAAAGTACACATAATACGCTGGTGCTAGCTCGAGCTGCGCGAGAATGAGAACGAGCTGACACGCCTGGCGTGGCGGACGCTGGTAGCCGACGTGGCTTCGCTTCAGGCCTGCAATAAAGTGGCGAGATCGGCACGGCCCCAACGGCCGCCTTCGACGTCATCTCACGTCTCTTCTTCCCTTCACGCTACAAGTATATACCGCATTTGACTCTGTAGCTTTGATGAACCAGGCCGATACACAAACTTATCCAAAACTCCATTGATTCTGTTGCAAAATTATTCAACAAATTGCGATTTTATCCATCTTACTATACGATTGTGGCACTTTACCATTGCAGCTTTCCAGGAGGCACACATAGTGCAGCGTTAGTTCACCACTCGCAGTTAATTGTATGCAGTAGGTTGCTCACAGCAACTGACTGCATGCAATGGTGAACATCTTGCATGCTTGCACCGCTGTTTCAGCATGCTGGCTGCTTCCCATACGCCTATCAATTGATGTTCATAAAATTGGGAAGATGAAAGACTACACAGTGCCCTCTGGCCACCCTATACTCCAAACCTCCAGCCAACAAACAAACAAAAGAAACAGAAGTATGCAAATGAATATTATTCCTAATGCAGCTGGAATGAAGTGTAGTTTTCACCAATTCTGTGTGTTAAGTCAATATGGAGTGAGTTAACTCCATAAAGTAGCTTTTCTCATAACAGTGTTCACTCTATTGTAACACAAGGAGTGACTTCATAGCATATAGAAGGAAAAATAGAATCTTCAGTATTTGATTGAAATGTGAGGCTCTACCTTAAAACAACAATAATCTGGAAAAAGAACTCATTAGATTCGAAAAAAAAAAGGTAGCACAGTTGATCCCCTTTACAAGAGACACTGATGTAACTGACTAACGGGGATAAGAGGCACCAGTGTGCCTACAGTAAAATACAGGTTGATAAGAAAATGCATATGTAGTATTCTGCTGATAAGAGATGCCTCATCTAATAGAGAAAAATCGCTCCCCGGTGCATTTCTCGGTACACTGCTCTCAAGTGTAATACCAACTTTACTGGCTGTCTTGCAACTACAGCAGGAACAATAAGTTTTTATGCACAGCAGCAGTATACAACTGGTGATGCTTTGGTACAGTTAAGTTTAACATGTCACCACCAATGAAAATACTTTATTTTCAACTTGCCCGCAAAGATATCACCATACAAATAATAAATGGCTCAAAATGAATTTTCCCAGCTTTTATTCTACTCAAATAGTTAAGGGCGGCAGTTCAAGAATAGGAACAGAAACAGACATTAACATAATTTTCTAAAATACCAGAGCATTGCACTCGGAGCTGCATTGCCAATATATAAAGAACGCCACATAGATTCTCTCTTTGTTTTTTGTCATGGCTACAACTGTTTAGGTCATCAGAGGTGCTGCCGACGGTGTAGGAAAACCGCAAAAAAAAGGAAATTAAAACACGAGAAATTGCCTTGGCCTGCATCCTATGCAAACCTGCAAACACTACAGACTGAAGATAACCTTTGCAGCATTTCTTGCATAGGGCACTAAGTCTAGTTACTCCACATTTTCTCTTTAGATGTGAAGCAGCCTGTGTAACCTGTCCATCCGTGTCTCCATGCTAAAGCGCCCCACTGCGTTGCCCAGCCGCAGTTGTTGGAACGATGCCATGTAGGTCAAGCAACAGCTGCACATTGACGTCACTCTCTCCCTCACTCGCAGCAGCTCCCAACAAACCCAGGTGGTGTTGCTTCTCCACCCGCTCGCAACACACTTTTCTATCGCTTCACCCTCTTCACCAAGCGCAATGCTCAACCGCCCCTCGAGTGGAAACACTCTTTCGGCTCCTTTATCTGCGATGAAACTCCAACCCGCCTCCCGTGTCTTTGCGTTTCAAAGAAACGTTTACTCGAGTAAAGGTTACACAGTTTCACTTCAACCTGTTCTTTCAGCACCCGCCTTGACGCCTGTTTCAGCTAAGTCAACATCGGGTATACCACTGCTGCTTCCCATCCCATCATGATTCTCTTTGGGGAGATGATCAATAATTTTTTTTTCTGTGGTGCTGCATCACCTACAGCACTTCTGAATGCTATAACAGTGTTGAAGCCCGGACGATAAACAAAGAGAGAAAATTACCAGCAGGTGTGCTAATAGGGACTGTGCAGGCTGACATTTGGCCCATCATGCATCAGGCACTCCGTAGATGCGTCTGTGCAGCCGGGAGCCCTGCAGTCAAGCATGCTGAGCGAGACTGTTGACCACTGTACAATGACACATTGCCACAAATTTTCAAAACTTCATTTCACAGACTTCTGCACAAGCTTCTCACACTCTTGCATAATTTTTGCACAAGCTTCTCTCATTCTTGCGTGATTTTCGTCAGAACATATAAGTGTTGGAAGTTGTATGTCCCCAAAAACTTGCACGATACAAATAGCATACATTAAAGTCCATCACTTAATACGTGCATAGTGTAACAATGAAAGGAAACTCACGCATAATTTGCTCCGAGCCTTCCCCCTGCGGTGCTTCCTTGTGCCTTGGAGAGCACTGTACAGCTAGAGCAAAGTAGCATCAATCCAGTGTTAATGGCAGGTTAACAAGACAACAAAACTAACCCCCATATTCATAAACGCTCCTCGACTCGACTTTCACCCTTCACTTGACAGAGTTGAGCACTGTGCCGCTGCTTGTTTGAAAGCTACGCTGCGCTACTCGAGAATCACAGCAGATTATTGCCGACATGCAGCGACTTTCTCTGCCTAAAGACGGCGCTCCCATCAGCCATCTCAAGTGAAGGTGAAGCGTTGAGTGGAGGGACGTTCTAGAATACGGGGGTAAGATTGGTTGCAAGAACACTACAATAGACACACTTAATGTTTACACTTCATCTATACTGTACAGCCACACACATTCTGCATCCTTATAATGCAACATATACATACAGGCTTAAAAAGTAAACACTGTAGGCTGCTCAAATAACACCTACACAAAAAGTTACCCAAACGTGGCCATGCGCAAAGTACTTTTATTTGAAACTCACAAAACTTTTGCAGTGATGGAGAATAAATAAGACAGGTTACGCTTGGAGGCACATGAGACCTTCGCAGCTTTCATAAAGTACAAAAACAATATGGTGTGTGTGTGTGTATGTACGCATGATGCTTCAGCCTTTACATACGGTTTCTTGAAAAAATCGACTATGAATTTTTTGGCACTTGTGTCCTTCAGCGCAATTGAAAGCCTGCTGATCAGTGTGTGTAATCGTGGAATAGTTACATAGAAAATGGCGTGAAACACCTAAAATAAAATTTTTCTAGCTAGGAAATATGCAGCTGTGTACACACAACACATGCTGCAAACAGTTAGAGGTTACCACAAGAGTGATTTGAGTGTAAGCGGCAGTATTCCGCATTGATGCACCGCGCCATTTTCAACTGTTACTTCTCAGCGTGCTACTTTTTTTGTTTACATCATAAACAGCACGGAATACAGCGAGGATGAAAACAACATATGCAATCAAATTTTGAGCACTATTTATGGTGCGCATGATTGATTCATTGATATGTGGGGTTTCACGTCCCAAAACCACTATATGATTATGAGAGACGCCGTAGTGGAGGGCTCCGGAAATTTAGACCACCTGGGGTTCTTTAACGTGCGCCCAAATCTGAGCACATGGGCCTACAACATTTCCGCCTCTATCGGAAATGCAGCTGCCGCAGCCGGGATTCGAACCCGCACCCTGCGGGTCAGCAGCCGAGTACCTTAGCCACTAGACCACCGCGGCGGGGATGGTGCGCATAAAAAAAAATTAAGCCTTCGTACAACGACGAATTCATAATTTGCCTTCACGGACCTTCTGTTAGGCTGCACCACATTCAGATTTTTCGTGGCTTTCAAAAGAGACTTGAAAAAAAATAATAACTGTGTTTACTCTCGTCATGAGCGCACTCACTAAGTCACCCCCATTTCAGTCGCCAAAATTTTGAATTTTTTTTTTCTTCCACATATCAAACACGCACCCTACGTTCATCCGCTGCAGTCCCACGGGCTCCCCCCCCCCTTCCCGCTTTCTCTCGCTGCCACGTGCCATTTTATTTTTGTTTCTATTTGTTCACGGCACGTCCCCTGTCTTTTTTAATTATCTGTTATAACATATGTGGCATTATCTTGTTCCCGAGGAACAAAGCAACACCCTGGATGCCATTTACGCAGTTATGTCGCAACACCACATCAATTTATGAGAAACGAAAACTTCAAATGCCTTTTTGTGAGTTTCATGTTTTTAGACGTAATACGTAGCCTTACGGGGCATTTTGACATGTTTCATTGACTCACAATAACGAGTTTGATACCAATGCGTTTTATTGAATAGATCTGGCCGATTATGCTATTCATATTCTTCTATACCCTTTTCACCAAATTGTAATTCATGACAATAGTAAACAATATGTGGCAGAAATTTTTCACTCATGTATGTATTCATTTATTTATTTTACATTCGAAATTTGTTCCAAACTGTTAAATTAGCATCATAGGCTATGCCAGCTCCTTGGTAATCTGGATATATACTTTGTTCTTGTGTTTGACACCGTGAAATTGCCAAAAGCCTCATAAGAAATATTCTAATTGTGTATTACAAAACTTTACCATCTTCTGTTCTAACGCAGCCATCGAAAATCTACTCATACATTTGGAATCTGCAGAAGAAACTGAATAAGTGTAATAAGTTTCATTCAATTCAGACAAATAACAAAAAAGTTTTTCAAGACCGACGTCTCACGTTAAACGACAGTGAGAATAGAAAGCGGCGAAACACTTTCATGGGGTGCAAGGGTGGTACGAGGATAGCTTGCAGAAGATAGCACCATCAAGCACTGAGAATGTGAAGTGTAACAGAGAATCTACTTTCTACTGTTTCCAAACAGTGTTTGCATATGTGAATTGTAAAAGGTTAAGCTTCACGACGTTTTTTTTTGCATAACCACATTTTTCGCTCATCCCTCAAAAGTTTTCATTAAATTTACCCCACATAATGAGCTCACTCCCACCTTTGATTCGATTTTTCAGGAGAAGATGTGCATTCATTACGAGAGTATATACAGTACTCAAACTAGAAAAGGTATGTTTCAACCTGTAGCTATATTCAAGATCTTTTTATTATCACCAAGATCAAATCCATGTGCTGGCTGGTTATCGGTTCTTTTAACTCAAGCCTCAAAGCATGATACAGTCGAATCTCATTATTTCGAACACGCTTAATTCCAACTTCCGGTTAATTCGAACTCACGATGAGGCCCCGTCAAAGCTATGTGTATTCCAATAGGCGAAAACACCTGGTAATTCAAACGCCCAAGCGCTTCCGACAATTAATTCGAACATACCACATTTCAAAAATGCTCTCAGCACCCGGCCCAATTCCGCTGCAGCACCTGCGGCACCTCAACGCTGCTCGCGAAGGAAACGAAAAGGAAAAAAAAAGGCTGGGGTAGAATATTTGCTCTCTTAAATGCCGATCTGTGACGCGCCCGTGTCACGTTTCTCCCTTATCCATCCCTGCCAGGTATCCCTCCTCCTTTCAACGCTGCGCACAAAGAGAGAGAGGCAAAAAAAAGAAAGCCGTCGCTAAATGAAATATTGTGTGGTTAAAGGAAAGGATAAAGGCACTATCTTCTGCAGGCCTTGCAGGAGCACGGCTCTGCGCCTTAAGGGGGGGGGGGGGGGGGCTTTCACGAGCTGGTTCCAGACATGCTCTTTTCTCTTCCCTGCCATGTAACCCTTCTCCATTCAACGACGGGTGCAAAAGAGAGCAAAAAAAAAAAAAGCTGCCTTGGAGTGTTGGTTTTCTCTCAAATACCGATCTGCTTCTCTCCATGTGCAAACCCTCCTCCTTTCTCGTCACGTGCTGGCCATGCTACAGCTGCGTGGCGGAGAGCGGGAGGCTCCGCCATGCAGCGGTCGTTGTTGTCATCTTTAAAAAGTGCCGGCGATAAACATTTTTGCGCGAAACTTCTCTTGCCAGGAGAATGCTAAAGCCGAAGTAGAAATGCTTTGCAAAATGTGTGTGAAATTGATTGACTCACTGCAAGGCAAACGTGTGCAGACGTGCATTACCGATTACCTCAATTAATACCAGATGTCCAGTGATTTGTGAATAAATGTAAGTCTTCTTAAACTTCCCCCTCGTGTGCTAGCTCAATGCACATGCACCACTGCATAGAGAGCCCTCCGTTTATTTACCTTTCATTATTTTGAACTTCTTTCAATTCAAACAGATTTTCGGGCCTATCGAGTTCGAATTATCGAGATTCGACTGTACCATACATCTGACTGTTACCACTGGCCACTTTATAAATGTATTGCCGCTCACAGCCTGCACACAGGATGCAGAACAGTGTGATGCCAGACCCACATGCTGAAAAGTGCGGCACTGGTGCTATGTTGGAAGTGCCAACAGCATTTTTTCTTCAGCATATGTGAAAACAAACGACTAGTGAATGCGCACTGGTGTACACAGCAACACAGCGGCAAGATTCCCACCACTTGTTAGAGGGACACTAAAGTCAAGTAACATTTTACATGACAGTGAAAGCTCAATGTATAACGGCTAAAACAACAATATTATCAACAGCAATGCCCTACTTATCAAAAAACTAAGGTAAATGAACGAGAACACATGCATCAAAATAACACATTGATCCTGATGACATCAGTTACAGCCTACAATTATCACTAATAATCAAACTAGCTGTACTAAATAAAGAACCTTCCGTGCATCAAGAGACTTAATAAAATGCTGCTTGATCGTTTCAGTTTGATTCACGGAAAAAAAACTGCCAGACGTTACTATGGGGAATGGCGCGAGTGGTTCAATAGTTCAATTTTCACCTAGTTAAACTAGACTAATCATGCCATCTAGCTTTCTAGGCGGTTCGTCTGACGTCACCGGGATTATTTTGATAATATCCTACTGCGGCACGTGTATTCTTGTGCATTTACCTTAATTTCTCGGCAAATAGAGCACTGCTGTTGATAATGAAGTAATACCTCGTTATAAAAAAGTGTGAAATGATTTTCTCTGCGAGGCAGGCTGCTGTGATATTCAGTGGCGAGCACATTCTCTCTTGCTGGCTATAATGGTTGGTAGAAATGAATATGGGCTAAAATAAACTAATGCTATAACGAAGTATTTAAGACTCCCCCTTCAGCTTCGTTATAACGAGGTTTAACTGTACTGTCGTTTTGTACGCTGTCATACATGGAGCTTTTACTCTGTCCTAAATTGTTAGTTGACTTTAATGACAAAAAAAACAATTTCGAGTACTTTAACACAGTAATAAAACAGGTGTTGTTCACTGAGGTATCTTTAAGAATTACTTAATGAATTACTTACGAGGTTCGGGCAACCCCACCACAGGCGATGAACCGCCGTCCAATTCATTGTGGTCTTCGTTGCCTAAAAAGAATGTTTATGCATGTACATTTATTTTAAACGACAGTTAGACATGAAACAGATAAGTGGGCCTTTTAAGGTTGCATGAAGTAGCAAAAGAAGCTTATATCGTATCCTTAAAAATAAAATACTGTAATGGAAGCCCCATTTTTTTTCCTTGGATTCAATGAGCACTACCACATTTTGGGGCATTAAGAATTGGAAGCTACCATATGACCACAGGTTCCAAATAGCCTGGAAACTTAGGCACTGTGTTATTCATAAACATTGTTTTTGGTTTACACTTCAGCTTGCCAATTAGATCCGAATGATTCCTTCAGGTTAACCTCCTGGTTAGCTCAATTATCAAAGTGGTCATCATCTCTTCCAAACTTGTTTCACCTTCTTTAACAGGCATGGTAAGCAGGCACCAGCATACAATTTTATGTAAGCAAAGAATGAATGTAAGCAATTACCCGATTGCTCCGTTGTGTCTGCCGCTAGGCCGTACTGTGCACCAGTGGCATGGCGCTCGGCTTTCTCAAGAGTGCCTGCGAACGAAAGATTTTTTAGAGCTAATCATAATAAAGGCAACACAGGGTCACGCAACTAGTTAAAGAGTGCCAGTCTAATTCTCAGAAAGACAAACGTCCCTAGAAATAAATTTGCAACACTAGAAAATATTGACAGCAAACTGCAAAAAAAAAGGGCAAATAGAAAAATGAGGTGAGAAAATAATTAAGGCAGCTTAGCCCTCCTGCTGCTAAGCCTGAAGCAAGTGTGGAGCCTTTTTTGTTTCTTTGGTTTTTTTTCCTCCTCTCTCTTTTCCTCACTTTTTTCTGTATTTATCTTTGTGTTTCTATTTCTTTTACTTTGTATCCTTTCTTTCCTTTTCTTTTTATTTTTGCTGGCTTCCTCTCGTAATTTTCACACATGGTTTGCATTGTCGTGTTTGTGGAGCGATAAGAAAGAAGTGTACACTTGAGGGCTCATTTTTTTGTTAGAATATTAACGCTGCACCTAGCCATAGTAGTAACGTCCCACCTTAATATCATTGTCGAAACACTCAGAGAAGAGGAAAAAGACTTCTTTTAAGTGTGAGCATGCGCTCAATATGCTGTATGTAGATTTGCAGGTGTCAGGCCAAGCAACAGTGACAGCATACAACAGCCTTACCATCTGAAGTGCTCTGCATTAAAAAAAAATGGGAAGAGATACTGAGATAAAGTGGCATGCCTAATTTGGTGTGTGAAGAGAAAACACAACAATAAAACAAACAAAACTAAGGGACAAGGAAGGTGGCACATGTTAATGTGCCCAAATTTCGGGTTTTTCCTAGGTGAAAAGTTTTTCTTTTTTGTTATAATTAATCTGATGTGCTCAAGGTAAACACAAAAAACTCGGAAACTTCACTTACTGCAACGAGCCACAAGGCAAACTGGGTACTTTTGCCAGGCTGCAGTTGGGTCCACCCGGTCTCGAACCAATTCTTGAACCCGAACACCCCTCCTCTTTGGAGGCCAGTGGCACTGGGCCCAGTCTTCCGTTAGCCACGAGAGTGGCACAACGGCCACTTTATCTTCTTCTTCGGGAAACGTAACAAGAGCAAAAAGCTTTGGCATGCTGTAATCAAAGTGGTAAAGTTTGTAGCCAAGATACCGCGTCAATTTTGTTCATTCACTGATAACGAACTACATGTCAAGTCCAGAGCAGCTCTAATAAAGAAGACGCCTCAAATTTCAAAAAAAGATTAAATGTTTATGAATAATGAGAAGAGGTACCAAGTGCCTTACATGTTATGTTGTAACCACAGATGGCAACACACCGAAAAATGGTAGCTTATAATGTACATGGATGAAAAAGAGAAATTATAGTGTATAGAGTGCTAAAAATAAAAAAACGTCATCTTTCACATTATGCTACAAAGCTTTTTAATTGTTCTCTGCAATATGCCTAATGTAAATAAGGATGTAGTGGTATATTTAATGGTATTCGATAAACCTGCACACTGATGAAATGTGAAAGCACTGTCTGTACAAAATAGCATAGATTTTTCCTGAACACACTGCAGCTGACAGCTTGTTCGACCTTGTCTAGTGTGCCATACAATGTACTGCCACATGCAACAATGATCTATTCTGTGCCTAATAGCCACATGGACAATGTGGAACAGCACAATAATTGGTAGTCTTAGATGTACAATGAATACGTGGAAGCTATGCAAAATGATTTAATTGGTGCCACAGGTGCTCTGCTATGTAGATGCACCATTAAACTAATATTTTTGATCAACTGTGCATTTCTGAAGTTTACCTTGCAAGTACGTGAAACTGGCATGCTTCTAAATCTACGATACACAAGTGGCTTGTCTCACTTTGAAGGAAAAGTTAGCATACAATGGTGTAAATGCTTAGAATTTGAAATATTGAGGCAGCAGCACACCGGAGATGATCACATGTTAAAGAAACGAGTGCTGTCTTATTACTGGCAAGTTATCACTTATATGTACAAATTTTGCGAGCTAAAAAAAGTACAAAAGCACAGCAAGACTATGATGTGGTTCAACCTGTGGATTCGCTCCATTTATCGCCATATGATGAAGCTTCCTTTGGTAAAACTGCCCAGATAAGAAAAAAAGTTTGCTGTTCAATACAGCAACTACACAAAGTGTGCACGTGCATCTCGCAGTGCCTTTTCGTCACTTCCGAAATGCGCCACCAACATGCCCGGGCACCTACCGAATCTATCGCCTACAACTGCAATGTTGTCTCCTCGTGCTTGCACCCGTTTAGTTTTGCCTCACAATGCAAGTTTGAGGAATTATGAGCTGCTAGTGAGGCAAGTTGATTTAGTAGTCCACGCAGAGGGAACAGAGCTCAGGGTGTTTCTTCGCTGAAATTTATTGCCTAAAATTGAGAATGCACATTGCAATTTTCCTAAAAGTACCAGCGTATTTGGCTGGTGCAGATTAACAAAAGCCACTTGAAGAAACTTTCTAATATTTGCACCTTCAGGTGCAACTTCATTACGGGTAAGTGCCATAGCCAAGTATTTACCTGCAAACAGATATAGCTTACCAAGATACTGTACATACAAACTTGTCCGCAGTTAAAATCATGATGACGAAGGAGGCGGTTACAATCGTCATGGCGATTGCGGAGATTTCGGTATTGCATTGAAACAAACTGATAAAGAATGGGAAACAATATTACTTCACTTTGAAGTATAGCCGATCAGTTCAAGCTGGGGGTCAGGATTTTTTAAAGTTAGTCAATTAATTCTATACACGGTCTCTATCATGTTCAGTGACTCCACTGTACATTAGCGTACAAAAAAAGCAAAATACAAAGTGAAAAGTGTGTTAAAACATACGTGAAAAAAAAGTGATGACTGGCATTACCACAGGCCCTCATAGGATGTGGCGGGCAGCCGGTGTACGCCGTGTCTGGTGTATGTGTCGCACATCTTGATTATCTGGTCTTGTATCGAGTGAACCGAGCGAGGCCTTCCTGATCCAATGAGCTCGTTAAAGTAAGACAACAAAAAACCACTATGCTTCCCTTTCAACATCGTTCACAGCAACAGATGATGAGCCTCCAACAAACCACACTGCAGCACGTGAACTGCCGTAGGTAGCCAGGGAGTTACCCGGGCATGGCGGGAGAGGGCGACAACGGCAGAAGTGACATCACAAGAACACTATGTATAAAGGGGGCATCTAAAGACTTTTTTCCCATTTTTAAACTTCATGCACTGTTCTGTCACAATTTATTGCTCAGAATACTTGTATTTTGAAAAGGGCATTAATTCATAAGCCCGATGGTTCAAGGATGGGTGCATTTAGGGGGCCCATTCTACGTTTTACTTATGCCCTTCAAAAACTTGCTTACAGGGCCGATGTCCTGTTTCAGAAGGAACACGCTAGTGCGTGGCCAGCAGTCCGTCAAGCACTAGTGCTGGCGAGATTTGGAAATGCAGCGCATGCGCATCCGCTACTTCTCTGCTCATGCTCTCGGGGCTTACTTGCGAGGCACGGTCCTTCACACTTTTCATTTTCACACTGTAAATCAACTGATACCAACTCTGCCTTCCATTATTTAATAAACCAATATTTCATGGTCACGAGGACAAGCTTAAAATGTTTGCTACATCAGACCTGAACAGCATTTTGAGTCATCGAAACTTGCCAGTTGCAGCGAGCATTATGCGAAAAATATGATGTGCTTTACGGTGACAACTTGCAAAACACTGCAGCAACGATTAAAATCATGCATTTTTTGTGCTCACAGGAAATCCCTGAATCAGGAGGCACTGGGCTAGATAAATTGCACAGCCAAAATACGGATGTGCTTTCCAATGCTGTCATGCGTACAGGCGGAGAAATGGCAGACAAAACTGGGCGCACCATGATTCTATGCGCATGCGTCCCATTTACAAGCCTCGCTGCCAGTTAGCACCACATGACTCACCGTCCATGAGCTCGCTTGTTTCCTGTAACAGTGGAACATATGGTACAACTATTTAAAAAAGCCATGATGATGTGTTGCTGATGAAATCTGGAACTCTAGTTAGTACACTTATTGTTAACCAGTCGACCGACTAGCAAAAAGATTTGTGGCTGAAATGATGGCATCTACACCTGCCCTTAAAGGGACACTGAACAAAATTTTCGCCGCCGAGATTTTCAGCCAAAGTGAAAGATTGTGCCATGATATTCATAGACAATAATTTCAAGCAGAAACAACAAAAAAATAGTGAATTTAATGAGCCTTTTACAAAATGCCGCGTCTAGCCCTTAGACACGGCGTTTTTTATAAAGTCGCGACATTTATTTTTCAAGTTTTTTGTGATTCAAGACAAATCTACGGTGCATTGTTCACATAAAACAAAATTGCCTTGGTGAGATTTCTTTGCGAGCAGCTTGATAATTTTAAGGCAAGCGCGTTGATTCGTGAACTGAAGGATGCGAGTGATCGATTATGCCTGCTAGTGGCTAGGCGACAAAGGCTTTACCTCACGTCCTGGTGTAGCTAAGTCACGCAAATGGAGCAGAAAATGTGCATTATCAATTATTTCACTTAAATATCAAACGTATGTGACTTATTGCCGGCGACAGGTGATCAGGATGAAGTCAACAAGTTTCAAATCTGAGCAAGAATTCACTCGAACGAAAAACCAACCTATACTCACGTGCACGGTGAAGTCGAACACGTCGTCCGTAAATGTTGTCGCTGATGCCCGAAGGAAAAGAGAAGAGGACAAGCGACGGGGTCGTCTCTTTTTATACAGTCGGCGGAACTGCCAGAACGGCCAACACAAAAGCCATCGGGTTGACATTCCTGAGTCACTCCATCCGGGCATGCAGCTGCTACTGGTTCTACTACTATTCTCTTCTCGACATTGCAGTGTTGCTGCCATACTCGCGAACCTTTTTAAATTAAAGCACGCAATCATGTATTATCGTGCACCATACTAAACTTAAGAACAGTGCGCCGGTACATGAGATCACGAAGCGCGGTCCGCGCCATTACAAGAGCAATTAGAGAAATGAAACAAAGAAAACAAAAATGTACAAAATATTTTGTCCATAGCCTCCTATATTTTTTTGTGCCCGCGCATTAGCGCTAAATACATACGCGCCATCCGTCCCTTATAGTTTTGGCGCTCGCCGCCAGATGCCGCACCGATCCCATAATAACAGCAGACGACGCGGCCTATGCACGCTTGCGTTTATGACGGTCTAGAAACCGTCTACATTGCATTGGATTATGCGTATACGTTAAGAAGTGCGCACACACCAAATTTTTAACACAAGCACTGTATGCAGAATGCAATGTGAGCTTTTTTTTGATTTCGCGCTCAAAGCTTGAGCACTTTTCGAGACAATGGTTTGACATGAAAATCTTTTGCCAAGTCGTGTTTGTCAGTCACACTCGTCGCGAAGTTCAGAAAAAGTGGGCGGAGAAACTTCACGAGCACAACCTCCAAAAGTTTTTTATGATGTCCCGGGGTTGAGCACTTGAGTTTGTCACGTTTCTGTAGTATTTGCGCGGCGTTGTCAACGGCAGCCTTCAGTGGCTGATTCATCTTTCTCGCTCTTGCGAGGAAAACTTCCGCGTAATTCTTTAGAGAATTTAGAACCATTACGAGCTCAGTTGACGGATACAGGAGTCCACCTCTGTCCTGGTGCCTAATTAATGCATCCGATGGCGCAGAGGTGTTTGGTTTAGTCACCAAAGTGAAGCATTCATCACAGGAAATGGTTTCGTGGACTGTTCTTGCAATATAGCCACCAACCATCGCTAGTGCAGCAACATCTGGCGTTGGGAGCAACGTCTTCCCCCTGTCGAGGCTCTCCTCGAGGATCGTGGTTGATTCTGCTGCAAATGCTTCACCGTCATTCTGCGCTGCTCTTGCCGATCGCTGTAGGAGTGCTGATGTGGAGCAGCTGCTGCTGTCTGCAGTAATCACATTGCTGCTGCTGGACGTGCAGGCTATGCCAGTCTTCAGTGCTTTCTCAATCCCAGACAAAACTGCCCTCACGTCTGTCTGGTCGTTCGAGCCTGCAGATTTCCTCAACCACCCAAAGAAGGCCTCTATTGGGTCAGAGGACATCTTGCTAGTCAGAACGAAACGGAAGCGTGTGACCGTGAGAAGGTACCGAACGCACTCCACGTTTGAGATGGTTGTTATCAGCAAGCCCTCGTACGTTTCCTTGGTCAGAAAATTCTTAGCCGGGCTCTGCCGCTTGATTTCGGCCAGGTAGTCAAGAAATGATGTTTCAAGCCAACCTAGCCGTTCGTCGTCTTCGGATTCGTACTGCTTGCAGTCCGGGTTGTTCTGGTGGAAATGCTGGGTGCAGTTGCTTACGTCCATGAGGGTGAACCACCGGTACATGGTGTCCATGAATACGACGGTTGGACCAACGTGGGCGAAGCTTGCGTCACATGTATGACCTGCCTGCTCTTTCAAGACCTTCAGGGCCGCGGTCACAGGTGGCGAAACGACTTGCACTGCCCTCCTGACGTTCATTTTTTCCATGCTAGTCGGATGTACGTGCTTTCTTGTCAAGAACCGCACTGACTTGACAATACTGCGCTGTTGCATTTTGTAGAGGTCTTTCAGGTACTGGGCAGTTATTTCGCCATCCTTTCCGATATCGCGTGACAGAAACTGTGACCGTACGTTTTTAATTAAATGACACTGATCGAAAGCGAGAAAAAGTTTGCCATCTTGATTTGTTGGATGTGGTATGCAGTGCTTGAGGTTACCCCCACATAGCAGTTGGAACGCCTTCACGTTAATCCGATGGTTGTCGGTAACGATCCGCACGATTCTAAAACCTATACTCTCAACTTCTTTGAGTACGTTCATCATGATCTGGTGAAGGTTTTCACCGGTGCAATTTCTAGTAAAAAAATAGGCTACGGGAATCTTATATCTCGTTGACAAGCCACTTAAAATGAAGCAAAGCAGCGAGTTTGCAAGAACTGGCTCTTCTGGCTTGCTCGGTTGCTTCTGCGGTAAGCAGTCACCGTAGTCTACTTCGCCAATGAAGGCATCTCTCTGCTTGAGATAGAGTAAGCGCTGCTTGACCCTCATTTCGTCCACAATGAGCGAGCACGTCTGTGACTGAGCACTCGTGTGTGAAGCGAGCTCAGCTGACAGCCTCTGCTTAATCAAGTCTGTGACGCCTACTTCATTGCGTGACGAACCGAGGAAGCGCTCCAGCGTGCATCGACAGGGTAGGCGGAGTAGCCCTGAGCTCCTTAAGTGTTCGTATGCCCTCGCTGAGAGGTTACGAAGGATCACTGCGTGGCGGACTGTAACTTCGGACCACGTCGGTTTCACCTTCTGAAAATTTTTGACCTGCTCCAGCAGTATTGAGGCAGCCAACTCATTTTCACTTGCCTGCTCGACAACCAGCAAAAACGCTGGGACATAGCAGTCTTCTTTAAGTTTCTGAAGCTCCCTTTTATATTTTTCAACAGTTCCTTTGAGCCTTTCAACCTGCGCCCTCAGTTCGCGTTCCTTACGCTTCCACTTCCGTCTTTCGATGGTTGGCAACGAAATGCGTGAGGCTACTTGCACTGCTCTATCCACCTGCGCCGTTCTCGGTACGAAGCCTTGGTCAGTCCTGCTGCTGGAGTTGGGCACTTCTTCAACAAGTTGGGAGTCCGACGCGCACGACTGGTCATGTCGTAAGTCCGTAAACACATGTGGTGCACCACCACCGACTGCTCTTTTTTTTCTTGCTGGCTCGTCAGTTAATACAGCCGCAGCACGCTTCCTGAGGGCCGCATCGCTTCTTTCGTTTTGTTTGCAAGGTTGCAAATACGACGGGTACTCGTGGAAGACGCTGGGCACAGAGCCTTTCTTCAGTCTTCGCGTCGTGCACCCTTCTTTAAAGTCGGACGGGACGAAGTGTCGGCTGCAAACGGTAGAATAGCAAGATGTGCTGTTCGGGGTCCAGTTGTCTCTCGAGATTACCTTAAGCCACTTTTCGCGAAGTTCTTGGTCGCTCGGAATTTCGTGAAAAGATACTCCGGTTTCTTTCCGGCCGCTCCATGATTTGCAGCGTGGTACGCAGCAGTACGGCATTGTGGAGCGTTCGGGGCGCAGCCAAACTCCTGACCATGCATGGGCAGTCGCCTTTCTTTTTACGGTAGTGCTGCAGATAACAAAAATACAGCGTTTAGGCACGATTCCTTGCAGCAAGCGGATGTCTTAACGATGTAACACTTTTAACAAAGAACTTACCCGAATCGCACTTGATACAGTCACGGTTGTCTCAGCGAGCGCTGCAGTTGACGAAGCTCTTGGGGGAGACTATTGTGCCAGAAAAAACATCAAGGGCAAGCAGAAAACACAATGGGCCAAGCACAGTTTTACATCGAGCACGGCAAACCAAATTTGCGCGCGACGGGAAAACCGCGGCGTAGCGGTGTGCGCCTGTTGCTGCAGCAAGCGAGGCGCGAGCTATTATGGGATGCGAGCGCTCCTGGCGGAGCGCCGAGGCGCAAAACGAGAGAATCGGGGGACGGCGCTGAGGGACCGACCGCTCGGGCACAAAGTTATAGAGGAGGCTATGTTTTGTCTCAATACGATCCGCAATCCAGTTTTCTGCAGCGGCTTTTGGCTCTGTATGAGCGGCCAAGCCAGTGCCAAGCCAAGCTTGCGTCCCTGATCAGCTGTTTGTTTCCATCGAGAATTCAAAGCCCAGTGAACTGGCAATTTGTTTAGATGATATTGCTAAAGGACTTGAAATTCAATATTTCTCTACGTACTACTGTTGTACTTTTCCTCTCAGTTTCCTGATCACAGTGATGAGATTGAGGAGGTTACATTTTAGAAAACAGCAAGTGCAGCTCAAGCATTGCTAGTATCGCTGTTTCGGTAATAAAATGTTACAAAGATTTTACCCCACGACCGGCTTGCCGTGTTCGAGCACCCATTTGAAGTTTACGGTGCCGCGTTTGAGAGAGTTGAATAAAATTGCAATATTACGAAAGGAAGGCTCTGAAGCAACATCGCATTTTATCAGGCCTACACCTCCCACACCTAGACGAGTAAAACTCGTCGATATTGTCTTGCAAAGCTGTGTATGATATTTAAAACGCATTGTTTAGCCCACGATTAATTGTTCTCTCGTGTGGCTTCTCCATTTGATACTGTCATGTTAACTTACAAAGGCAAATTTTCATATTTAGTCTCTTTAGATGTTGCAAAATCTTGACACGTGGTGTGTATGTCGTACTGAAAATTCTCCTCGTAACCTGGGTCCGCCTCTTTAAACAGCGCCGTATTTTATTGCTCGCAATCGTGTTTGTCTTATACTGTAAGCCAGCTGTGTGATTTAATCAATATTCACGAGTGTTCCCTGACTATATATACAAACACGTACGTCTTATTTGGTGCGGTTCACGTGTGTATGTAGCAAATAATGTCATTTCGTCAGCGTATGTCTGCATACACTTGCATGCCCTGCAGTACGTGTACATAAGTAATGCAGTAAGGACGGCAATGCATAGCCTTGCATGGGACATATATTCCATGCACCCTCAGAGAAATGTTGTTTGTTATGAGCCTACTGTTTATCACTACATTTTTTTTTTCGTTAAAGTTTCATCTCCATATAAAGCATCTGTATACAGGCACGAACTTCAGCAGCTTCCTCGTTGTTCCATTTTAAATAAAAACACGAAGCCTACCCGAATCAATGATCTGTTTGCTATCATTACTGTTATGTGTTCTACGATGTAGACAAGGAGAGTAGCATACAAAAAATAGGGAGGGGATTGAATGCCCTGCCTGCATGGCTGCGCCGTTTCACAAAATCAGGCGCTGCGCTGTGAAGCTTCCTACCGGCCTGCAGAAATTCAAAGGAGCGTACGATATCAAGGGAGCGTATGATAGCGTCGTTCAAGAGGACTTGTGGGGAATACTAGACACACTGGGTGTGGAAGATGGAGCCACTAATCTTTTAAAGGAAATCTATAAAACTAACAAGGTAGTTATAAAGTGGGAAAAACAGGTATCCAAGCCCACAGTGGTGAAACGTGGACTTAGGCAGGTGTGCCCACTGTCACCCTTGTTATTCATGATGTACCTACAATTATTAGAGGCCAAATTAGAGGGAAGTGGACTTGGCTTCAACCTCTCTTTAGTCAAACAAGAAAAACTCATTGATCAGGCACTACCAGCATTGATGTACGCAGATAATATAGTGCTAATGGCCGACAACAAGGAAAATTTGCAGAGATTGATGGACATCTGCAGTAATGAGGGAGATAGGTTAGATTTTAGATTCAGTAAGAAAAAATCACCAGTCATGATTTTTAATTATAACGAAGGTAGTGAGCTTAGAATACAGGAAGTCACGCTAGAGATAACAGATAAATACAAATAACTGGGCGTATGGATAAGCAATGGGACCGAATACCTAAGGGAACACGAAACATGAGTGACGACTAAAGGTAACAGGAATGCAGCAGTGATGAAAAATAGGGCACTGTGGAATTACAATAGGTATCATGTTGTGAGAGGAATATAAAAAGGGGTCATGGTTCCTGGGCTGACGTTCGGCAATGCGGTCTTGTGCATGAGATCAGAAGTTCAAGCAAGATTGGAAATTAAGCAACGTGGAATAGGTAGGCTTGCCTTAGGAGCTCACGGGAATACACCAAATTAGGAAGCACAAGGTGATATGGTATGGACATCATTTGAGGGCAGGGAAGCTAGCAGCAAGATAAAATTTGAGAAGCGATTGAGAGAAATGGGGGAAGAGCGTTGGGCTAGGAAGGTATTGAGCTACTTGTACACGAAGAATATCGATACAAAATGGAGGAAGGGAACCAGAAAATTGACTGGTAAATACTTAGAAAACAGCAGGGGGTCAAACCAAAAACAATTATCGGTTAAGAAGAAGGTGAAGGAAGCTGAGACTGACATGTGGAGAATTGACATGATTAAGAAGTCCACACTAGAGATTTATCGAACTTTTAAGCAGAAAATTGCCAAAGATCTATGATGATACTCGGGGTAGTTCTCTACTGTTTGAGGCCAGGACGGGAGTATTGTGAACCAAGACATATCAGGCCAAATACGAAGGGGTAGACACGGTATGCAGTGCGTGTGGGGAGGAAGAAGAAACTGCCGAACACTTGATAATGTTCTGATAAAGGCTTCACCCTATAGTTCAAGATGATGGCGCAGAGTTTTTCAAAGCACTGGGGTTTAGGGACAGGGAGGGCAAAATAGACTTTAAGCGGGTAGGCTTAATTAGGAGGTTATCTAATTGGTGGCTAAAGTCAAGGCACGACTGAAAATTAAACCCTTCACTGCAAAGTACCCGTCCAACTTTACTATTTAAAGGAGAAAAAAAAGATAAATCTAGTGGTTAGTTCACTAAGCATTACGGCTAGGTAGCGCTAGCCGCCGCCCGATCTAAAGGATACAGCCACATCCATCCATCCATCCAGCCAAGAATATGCTCTCTGGCCTCTGGCTTGTTGCTCCAGGCCTAGTCAGGTAGATTTTTTGGCCCCACCATAGAATTGTTTGCTAGGGTTGTGGCTTGCAAATGTTGTGGTTTGGGGATTCCGTATCATCTAGTTCCGTCATCATGTCCTCCAAGTGGAGGACATGTCGCAGTGTGAGGAGGGAGTATGACAAGGCGCTGAGCGAACTCGGAATCACGCAGTTTGTCGCGGGGCCTCGTTGCGATTTCATGCGCAACGATGGAGTGCGTGCTGCTCGCGTGAATCCTCCTGCGCCGGTGAGCCGCAGAAGGCTGGCAAATGAAACTTCCTTGGACAACGCAGGTGAGCCTGCGCCCAAGCGGTTCAACGCAGTTTCAGAGAGCGAAGACGACCGCATTTGCGAACAAGATGCTGATCTTGTCGAGTGCGGCGAAGAGTCTGAAGGGGTGCCGCTATGTATGCAAAGCGGCCCTGAGTGTAGCTCAAGTGACGAAGACAGTCCGCTTGGCTGCGAATCGAGTGATGACGGCGTCACTTCAGACAGCCGCACAGGGCCGGGCGAGGGTGCAGCATTAACGAGCAGCGCAAGGCTTTCCGTTGAATCGGCGGAATTGCCTGCAAGCGGAGAGTTTGCACTCATTGCAGGCAAGCATAATATGACGCATGCCTGCATTAACGATGTCCTCGACTTCTGTCGGCGTAGAGGCGTCGCTGACCTTCCCAAAGATGCAAGAACCGTTTTGAAAACCGAGCGTAAAGCTCAGGTGGAGCAGAATGGTTCGTTTGTTCACTTCGGTCTTGAAGAAGGCATCCGTCAAGTGTTGCGTCAAGTGCAAGCACTTCCTTGTGAACTGAAACTGCAAGGCAACATTGATGGAGTACCACTGTACAAAAGCAGCCAGCTTGCTTTCTGGCCCATTTTGTGCCGCATAACAAATGTGCAGGCGTCGCCGCCATTTGTTGTCAGTGTGTACTCCGGCGCAGGGAAGCCACCGTGTCTAGAGGATTATTTGCGGCCATTCGTGAAAGAAGTCATCAAGCTAACCTCTGAGGGGTTCAGCATAGGAGACATTCACGTACATGTGCACATTGAAGCCATGGTGTGTGACGCCCCTGCAAGAAGCTACATCAAGTGTATTGTTGGCCACACTGGGTATTATGCCTGTGAGCGGTGCATCCAAAAAGGAAAGCATGTCGAAAACAAGGTCACATTTCCCAGACTCCATGCACCAGCACGGACTGATGCATCGTTTCGTTCTCAAGAGAACAAACGCCATCATACTGCTGCTTCACCTTTTCTGTCACTTGATGTTGACATGGTTGCATTCTTTCCAACAGAATACATGCACCTTGTCTGCTTAGGGGTCATGCGTCGGCTTCTCCGAAACTGGATATGCCAAGGCCACAGCAATAGACTGAGCAGAGCTCATCGTTGCCAACTAAATGAGAGCTTGCGAGAGGCATCCAAGGCCTTTCCAATGCATTTCCAGCGAAAGCCAAGGGGCACAGAAGAACTTGATCGATGGAAGGCAACAGAGTTCCGCACATTTCTCCTATATGTGGGGCCTGTTGTCTTGAAGCCTGTTCTGTCTGTGTCTCAATACGAGCATTTTTTAATGTTTCATGTGGCCATCAGAATTTTAGCGTCACCAAAGCACTACCTTGAGTACAATGACTTTGCAAAAGAAGTGCTCAGGTATTTTGTGCAAGAATTTGGTGAGCTATATGGGAAAAAGCAGCTAGTGTACAATGTACACACAGTTGTTCACCTTGCCGACCAGTGCAGGGAGCATGGCCCATTAGATCAGTTTAGTGCATTTCCTTTTGAAAGCTACCTTGGAAAAATGAAGAAGTGGCTGCGATCTTTTAACAAGCCACTTTCGCAGTTAAGCAGGAGGATCTCTGAACTGAGGTACCCATCCTATAATGATGCTAAAAAGATGCAGCAACAAGTGCAACCTGGAGACTGCTTCTTGTTGAAGGATGGCCCTGTTGTTGTTGAAGAGATTATGGGAGACCAGTTCAAGGGAGGAATTCTTCCTTATGCCAGAGAATTTTTCAAGGTTCCTCTCAAGTCTTCCCAGCTTGACATATGGCGCTGTGACACCTTTAGTGATAAAACTAAGGTGTGGCCCCTTCAAGAGCTCCAGAACACACCTCAGTGTCTGAGGCTGTGCTACAAACGAGGACACGTTGTTCTGCCACTTTTGCACACTTGAAAGGAGGAATGTAAAATATATTAAATTTGAAGAATTTTGCATTGGGTGGTGAGCTGCTCGGCCAACAAGATCTTGAGTATGTTGATGTGTCAAGCCTGTTTGCCTGTTTTCTAATTGGGTTGAGATCCAAACAAGTTCAATGCAAGGAGGTTCGTTCTGATGCAGAGGGGTGTGAAAAATGGAAGATGAAAGGATATAGACAGTACTCTGAGCAAAGTTTTTGAAGGAAACCTTAAAAAATGAAAAAAAATGGAAGTAGAGCAGGAGTATTAGCCAGGGATACTAGCTTGCTCAGTTGCTTCTTTTCTCTCGATACACAGACGAGACAAGCATACACTTGCAACCGAGCCACATTCTACAACTTTTCCAGCACCCTCCATGACCACGGCAAGACCCCATAGTAAGCCATTCGCTAGGAGACCACAACGTGCTACCACTTCAGCATTGCGCATTGCCAGGCATTTTCTGCATATGTGAAGTTTATCTGCCAAACGTTGTGAGGAGCAAGGCTTCTCAGACCAATTCAGAGCGAACATTCACACCAATCCTTCACTAGCCAAGATAGAATTATTTGAATGTATCCTCGCTTACTTGACAGGAATCGGCAAAAATGGCAATTCAAAGCTGCGACATTTCGGTTCAGGTATTGTCTGACCATTTCAGATGTCGCAGTATGATCATCAAAGACCACAATGAGCACTTACTTGCTGTGGCAGCAGCTTGCAGTTCAGTTGATATTGTTACGGGGAGAAAAGCATCTGAGAATATATTTAGAGTGGGGTCCTCCCAGAATCAACAACCACGACGATTCTACGCAGTGGACGTTCATTGGCTGCCTTTGCGATGGCTGATAACGACGAGAGTGTGCTTTCTCTTGTCTCTGTACTTTGTTTGCGCTACCGTGCAAAGGCTGCCGAAGCGCGGGGGTATTGTGCTGCGTTCACTTAGGCCACTCCTGGCTGGGCAGAGTGTCAATCGGTGAGCATAACCACGTGAGCCCGATTGTATGCATCGTGTTGTTTTTTTAAGAGAAAGGTTTGATTCATAGCCTGGAAGCGGAACGGGGGCAATGCTGCAGAGCAATGTCATCTTGACTGTTATGTTATGTTGATGCGGCATTTAGTCCCACTACCACATGCAAATTGGTACTTGGGCATAGCGCTACCCTGCTATGGCGTTGCATAATGGCAAAGCCGCGACTCTGGGGAGGAATCAAAGGCGAAGATTACAGACCTCTTTTATTCAGGTAAACCTCGACCACGCTCGCCTGGCGACCGGCACCTTTTGTGAATGTATGGTCACGGGGTCATTCAGTCTGGCCGCTGTGTTGGACCCGCACAGGCCATCGAGGAAGATCCTGCATCTTCCGGCGGGTTTTGGTGTGGTTGCGGTGGACGAAGACCTTGATGCTGCAGTAATATATCAACAACCATTGTTCGATGTATGCCCCATTCGAGTCACGCGGCTCGTGGTTGGAGTATACTGTCAGGGCCGATACTCTGACTTTGTATATGAATTAATTGTACTTAATGATTCGAATGCACGTCCCACATACAAGCCTTGACGCGCTGCCAGCTGGATCGACGTTACACGTCGATCCAGCTGGCAGAGCGGACGACGTGGCCACGTCGTCTGCTATTCAGGCTGGGTTTCAATGGGAAATTCGTGAGGACGTCACTAATTCAGAACATCGGAACATCGAGGCACACATTGGAGCAGACGAAGCTAAGTCCAGGAAGCGGCTGACGCGCTTCACCTAGGCCAAACTCCAGGGTGCTCGGTAGGGACGTCTGGTTCGACCGAATGGTGGGGGCCGACCTCAGGTCACTGACAGCACTGGATTGTGTAATAGAAGGTTTATACAAAGTGTATCATGGCCATTTACAGAAACATGCCCAGTGAAGTAGAGGGCGGCTGGGAAATCCTGGTAGGCGTTGTAGCTGGGTGGAAGAAAGGACACGTGTTAACGCAAACAGAAGGCGTTTCTAACGATGTGACCGGGACCTCAAGGCATTTTATCAATACGTCTAATCCAAGGCATTGGCAGTATTCCATTCGGAAGTAACGGCAGCAAAAGACCAATATGGGGCAGAATGCAACTTGGCCTGCTCAAGGCGAAGCATCTTTTCGGCTTCTTTCAGAGAGGCCTTTGGTCGCATGCGGGTACCGAAGTTTCTGCCGCCCTTGGAGGGCCCGGACGGATCGGTGACGAGCGCTCATTTGGAGTCGACTACCTTGCTCCTGCGTATGCAGGTGGCCGTTGATTATTCCAGTACTGATTTTCCGGCACTCGCACCGGTCAGACCATTGGCAGCCTCACCCTACCAGTCTCAGTTGGAAGACATTTCTTCACTCCGGGGGAGGTGAAGGACGTTAATTGCCATGGTGTCACCCTATGGGAGACCAGCTCTGGATACGTGGCACACTGAAAAAGAGCATCTGGCGGTGAGTTGCGACACAACTCAGCTGGTCGCACCCAGACGACCAGCCGCAGTGTAGTATTGGTAGTATATAGGTA
Organism: Rhipicephalus annulatus; assembly: GCA_013436015.1. Lineage (NCBI taxonomy): Eukaryota > Metazoa > Arthropoda > Arachnida > Ixodida > Ixodidae > Rhipicephalus > Rhipicephalus annulatus. The sequence goes on from WOVY01000026.1 coordinate 49,425, forward strand.
GTATATAGGTAGTATATAGGTGTTCTGTGGTACCACTGTGAGAGCACGTGCGTGCGCCGCTGCAGTGCTTTATTTTGGAACGAACAGCTCGAAAAGCTATTGCGCCGGTAATACTGCACCGTGGTTTAGAAAAATAACTTTGTCCAAAGGACACTCTCACATAAAAAGCACTTAAAAACGGAGAGAAGCCCTGCATAGTGGACTGCGTCTATGCATATAGTATCGAAGGGACAGTGCTCTGCCATGATGGCAGCTCCCTCGTCCTCATTTTTTCGTTGCGTGCTGGGTTTTGGGCTAATGCTAGCACTGGCTGAAATTCCCCCATTATTAGGTCCGTGCTGTGATGATACCATGCTGCTAACATCGATCTGCAGTAGAGTAAATGGTAGCCGCATCATTTTTTTTCTGGCATCGATTGTTCTGTCCGTGGTATTTATGCACGGGAACGTTGATCAAGCAAACTACCGTGGCAGCATAGCACGTGTGGTGTCGCGCTGCTATTCTTGAGGGCGCGGAATAGATTAGCGAACACGGCGGCTGCCCTTCGATGGGAATGAAATATAAAAAGAACACCTGTGAACCAAGATATATGTGCGCATTGGAGAACCCTGAACGGTCACAATCTTGATGTGCACATTACAGTGTACCTCGACATTATATTTTGTTTGGCACATGAAAGCTTAGCAATTATTGATGTTGAACAGACTCCTTCATTTTAGGCCGACATAGGCAAGCAAAAAAAATGAAACTGTGTTGTTAGGCGAACTAAACAACGAGTGCAAATCGAAGACATTTGATACTTATCTAGCAAGACATAAATTCCGATGTTACTTAGCCACGGCAGCCAGTGAGAAAAATGCTTGCTGCATCGGCTGACTCCAGAAAGCTAAGCGTCGAGTAGTCTACTGCTTTGTTCGTAACAAGAACCTTCTCTTTTGCACAAATTAAATTAAACAGAGGCACCTCTCCACCGGGTATTCACAGCGAGAACATCTTTTATTACATCTCAGAGGCGTAGGTGAATGTGGCCCCACACGAGTATTGTGGACCAGGCAGCTTTCCTTAACACACAACTGTTTACAAAAAAAAAAAAGACTACCTGCCTATTGTATCATTCACTTCACGTGGTGGCATCGAAGTTTGGTGGTGGTGGTCAGATGGATGGATGCATAAAAACTTTGTTAGTCCTGAAGTGCACAACTCAACACTCAGTGAACCACATGAAAAAAAAAAAGTTTACATAGGCCGTTTGTTGCATAATACGCTCGTTTTGTTTCCAGGAAAACGCCCTTAAAACTCGACTTTTTGGCCCTGGTTTCCACTGGTGACTGTCTTTACTATCAAATAGATATAGCGGACACACACCGTTCCGTTTAGAAATGAGCCCGTCAGCATTAGACAGGAGAGTGAGAGCAGAATTTTTCTCGCCGGACCGCTTCGATGCAACGCCGCCTTCTATTTCTACGTTCTCTCTTTCCTCTATATGTCCTCTCTATTTTTATATATGGTTGCACTAGAATGCGCAGCAGTACCGCCAGCGCCCTTTCGTTTTGTCACCGCAATGTGCGCATCCACTGCCTCTACCAGCCGTCACTCTCATCTGCGGGAGCAGCTGAGAAGTGCGCACGCTCACCGCCAGAGTGGTCTAGGAAACTTCAGCGCTGGTTCCCCATAGCCGCCCGATCCCAGTGGCATTACGCCGACCATAGTAAAGGAGCTATTTGCGATTCGGCCGGAGTTCGTAATGTTTGCTTTATACCCGGCTCTAAGCCTTGGATACTTCCCTCAATGCTGGAGGTGGGGTCATGTCACCTTCATTCTAAAGCCCAATCAACCTTGGCAGATGACCAGTTAATACAGGCCAACGTGTGTGAATTTGGTCTTCGGAAAAGTACTAGAACAATTGCTGCACGGGCGACTGTACAGTTTTCTGTTTTGGAACGGTCTTGTGCATGCAAATCAATTCGGTTTCTTGCCCGCCAGAAGTGTTGTTCTTGCTTTGCATTCTCTTAAAACTAGGCTCGTTCAACTGAGGGCTTTGAAAAATCCTGCCATCCTCATGTGTCTGGACTTTCAGGGAGCCTTTGACAGTGTGTGGCACCTGAAGGTTCTCCGCTTCCTCAGGGAACGACAAGTCCAGGCTAATCTACACCATTTATTGTGCACGTTTCTGAGTTGCAGATGAGTAGTGTTTTGGGCATAAGCTGGGGAGGTGGAGGTGCATCCCACTTTGGGTAGCCCGAAGAGTTCGCCTCTGTCACTGTTACTCTGGAATATCATCGTGCACAATTTGCTGTGCTTGTTGATGCCAAAAGGTGTCACGATGCAAGCGTACACACAGGACAATCCTCATCATCATTGCTGCAGAGTCGAAAAAGCGACTCGAAAAACTCGGCTCCGAGGTACTCCTAGAGTGTTGGACTGCACACAGGTTGCGAAGGTCCAAATCAATAAGGAGAAAACTTTCTGCATCATTTTCACGCACGGGCAAGGGAGATTGGGCATGAAAAGTCGTCTTACCATTCGGGCAGAAAGAGCGGACAGAGCCCTCACATTCAAGGACTCAATCCGCATGCTGGGCGTGATGTTCGATCAGCGTTTCTTCTTCTTCCTTCACACCGATGCCCTGAAGACGAAAGTGGAGTCGCTTTAGACGTGCGTCGACATCCTCACTCGCTTGCAAGGCGACAAACGAGCGAGGGTGTTGCTCCCACAATTAGATGAAGCTTTGCTTACTAAATTACATTTTGTGCACTGGAAATTGCCTCTACCCTTCTCAAACTGATCGATTAACTGAGCACTCCTATTTCTCTTTGGTCACAGAATGCTGCCACTCAGTATCGACCAGTACAACAGGCAGAACACTTCCAGCCAACTCAGCTGGACTGAATATAAAGTCGTTTGGGAGGACACTCTGCTACACCTGATCAGACTGCCAGACCTACACTTTAGGTCACCCTCTTTTTGTGACGCATAGAATGTATGTTGCACTTCACTTGGGTTGAGCATGCTGCATGTTTATCATGAGGCTCTGTAACCCACTGCCTGGTGGCAAGGTGATGATCAACATGCACATGAATGGTGTCGGATCAAAATCTCAAAAGCATTTGGCTAGCATGCAAGGAAGAGAAATCCCCACGTCAGCCTGTTGCCTAAGTTAACAGGTTGAAATCGAACCATGCTGAAATGGCCTTGAGTTCTGGAAAACTCCTGTGATTCAACTTCTTGAAGGTCTCTGCATGGTATTCTGTTCCATGCGAGAGAGTCAACTGCTGTGCTGTCACGCTGGGAGAATGAACGAGCCCAGGTAATCTGGCCTATAGGAGCCTGCAGCACAACTGTTGGACTTTGTAGCTGCTTTTGAATTGGAAATTTCCAACACCATTCATGATTCAAAGGTTTGACACGGTGTGGGTGGTTGCGTACCCATGTAATCTAGCTAGGGTGGAGCCGTGGCCTTTAAATTGAAGCTCTCCCCACCTCCACGTGGTGCGTCACGGGCAACGTGTGCGTGGACAAGGATTCCCACACGGCTAAGAGGGAGAGCTCATGCTTTTGGCCTGGAATTGGAGAGCCATGGCGGCAATGAGAGCAATAAAGAGAATTTATTAGATCGTAGGCACTTTGTAAACTAAGAGTGTATTTTTTGATGACCTCCTGCTCAGCTGATGTGAAGAATCTTTCAAACAATGCAGTACAATGACTGCTGTAAGCAGCATACAGTAGGCCATTTGAGGTTCTCTGCCATGAGCTGAAAAAACTATTTACAAGAAGTTGCATCATTGTACAGGGTAACGCATGCACCCGCTGAAACCGACCAGTTATTTAAGGACACCCTACCAGTTGATCAAAATGCACTTACTTTTAGATGCCCCTGATTTGGACAAAGACTTGGATCCAAATCTCGCATTTCAGGAGGTAGAACAGGCTCTTGCTTATATTACCTGGTATTGCATAACATACAAGGTACTCCGAAACTTGGGTGATATAGCTCATGATTCTTTTTAACAAATGTAAAGCGGGTGCGTAAAACGTGGAGTTTAGAAAAATTACCAGAATAATTCAATTCCTAAATCTGGCAAATCACTACTTCTCGAGAATTTACGACCCATCTCCCTCGTAAGTTCTGTAGGCAAATTCTTTGTGCACGTCATTTTCTAGCGACTTCAAACACATTTGGAAGCTAGGAATTTGTGTCCCAACACTTAGTTTGGCTTTTGCCCCTACCTATTGGCACAGCTTGTCCTCCTGCATTTCAAGGAGACTCTATTTCTTCTAAAATGATACAGCCTGAACCACAACTATTCTTGCTTGGTCATATAAAAGGCATTTGACGATGTAGGGCAAGAAGATATCCTCGAGACAAGCTATCACTGGTTGTGGTCATAGAACTGGACTATAAGACAAAGCATTTTTGGAAAATTGCACTGCCAAGGTTAGGTTAGGTTCACTTACATACACCTTTTGCCTTCTTGAACAGGGGTACATCCCAGGGAGCTGCCCTATTGCTGCTCTTATTCAATGTAGCCATGGCCCTGTTGGTCAAACAAGTCACAGATACTCTTAAATTACAGCACGCATTTCATGATATGACTCTGTGGGGGTGCCATGACTCCTTTGGGGAGGCAAACTGCTGTCATTGCATGAAGCGCATATAGCACAAAAAAAGCAGAATTGCTCACAAATAAACCTCACACGTGCAACCTAAGCATTGACTTGTACCTGTTTGTACATGGTCAACCTGTGCCAAGAGTACTTAAAATCAGGATCTTGGGTCTATAAATGAAATACATCCGAGGCACAAAAATCGCTTTGAACCATCTGAGTAAGGAAATAAAGCAAAAAATTAGGAGACACTTAAGCTTCGCCTTTAAGGGTTGAAACACGATAGCAATATAATGTTTCTAGTGCATACTTCAACAACTTAGTGCATAGCTTTTATTATATGATGCTATATGAGATGTAGAAGTTGTGAAATACTACAATGTAATCATCAATGAAGTTGTAAATGGCATATGTCAGTAAAGCTTCCTCATATGGCTGCATTCTGTGTAATGGATAGCATGCTTCCAACCACAAGCAGTTATTAATGTGAGAGGTTTTCGTACTTGCTATTCACCTACTACGTGATATTAGAAGTATGCACAGTGTGCGCCTCTTGTAGTGAGAGACTGGCTCTAAACACAAATTCATTATGATACTCGTGTTTTGATGCCCAGTTACTTGTACCACGCAGTATTAATTGATATTACATGTACCATTGTTAAGTCTGTGTACAGGAAACGTGTGCGAAGCATGACAGTTGCCTTTCTAAGCAGAGGAAGTTGTTTTTATTGTATTCCAAAGCAGAGGCGGGGCTATCTGGTAGAACACCTGCTTGACTTGCAAGCAATCTGGGTTCGATCTTTACACAATCTTGAAATGTTTTATTATTTATTTTATTGGTATATTTATCGATTTTTTGATCACTGACAAGATAATTATTTTTCGCTCTCAATAAAGGTGATACTGAAATTACTACAAAGAAGTTTTTTAGCGCTCCTGTGTTAATATCAGGACTGATTCATCAGATTGTGTCATACTATCGCATTCTCTTTGAAAGGGACACTATGCAAGTTGTTGAAGCTTTGATGGTAAGTCGCCTCACTCATTTTCTATTTCACCACATTGCTCAAAAGCAAATAGAATGAGCTATCAGTCTTACCAGGCAGGCGGTTGAGAGTGCACCGAGTCAGCTGACGCACACCAGCACTATCCGCTTCCTGTATAATACAGGCTAGGGAATTATAGAAACACAGAGCAGAAATCAACTTTAGTGCCTCTCTCAAGCACTCACACAAGGCGGAACCTGCTTCGAACACTGAGGGCCGAGCTAAGCAACACCATGCGTGACGATAAATCATGGTCTCCTATTGCAGTGATGGTTAAGGCACGCGTGCAACTTAAACCATTGTCACGCGACATGAATTCACAACACCATCGAAGTGAACCCAAGGCACGTGCTGATTATTATGTATGGTACTAGCGCTAAATTCATGCAGACGTTTAGTTGGCGCTGCAGTAGGCCTAGTTGAAGGAATAGCCACAGCTACTGCTGTGATGGAGTACGGGCTCATTAACATCTTCATGTAGATTAAAACGGCTTACCCCGAAATGGCTGAAAGTGTCACGCTATCCCTAGCAGTGGCACATGCAGTTGCATATTTTACGATTACAGAAATGGTGTACCGATTTCCAAAGCACCTATCAATATTTCCGTCAAGGCGTAGCACCAAACACTTTATCGCACATTTTGGGAAACATTCCTTTTTCTCCCCATCTGGTGGCTAGGTATGACTACGCCCAAGAATAGGCATGTTAGTATGTATGTCGGAGGTATTTCCATCTGAACCCCGAAAAATTATTTCCGTAAACCCATGGAAAAAAAAGAAAATGGAATTCGCACCTGTCATCACATTGCACCCCATCACAGCAATGGGATCAGATTGGCCGGGCGCTCAATACTCCCTTACGCTTAATCAGAGCTCGGTCTGGCACCAGCTCCAGACAAAACCATTTATAATCTCCTGTCTGGCACATCTGTTTTACTCTGCTCTCTCTCAACCAGAGTGCACCACGTACCTGTGGTTCACCCCAGGTGGATATTTTTCACTGTTTGTGAATTGCACACAAAGCCCTTACTGGTAGATCCTATTCCCTATTCTTCACTATTCTCACGGGAAGCCACTCTTTGGGCAGCTTACATCACGACATGTGCGTGTCATGATGTCAGTGCTGTCTTTTTCAGAGTCGGCGCCGTCTTTTCTTTCTCTTTTGCTCCTTCCCCGTCCTGTGTTTCTGGTGTTGCGCTGCAAACAAGTGAAGATAGTAAAGAGCACCAGATGTTCAACATTTGCTTCTCATTAATATATCGTGGTTTTGGGAATTAAAACCCCAGATATATTGAAAGAAGATGCATGAAAAGGGAAGGATGATATTGGAAACTGGCAAAAAAGGGATCACAGACTTCTGAAGCTATGCTGCCATTGAGATTTTCAGCTGTTCACGCAATTCTCACACGTGGCTTTGATGCAGCTATGCACATATCGCACAAGCATGCTGACTATACAGTTAGTATAACTACAACCTTCATGTACCCAGCCATCATGTACCCTCTATGACATTTCAGAACATCTGAGTCAGTGTTAGCATCAAGTTGTGTTCTTCATGGTGGGGGACCAGTGTGATGAGTTACCATTTCTACAGAATGAAGCCCTGTCTACCTGGAACAAGCTGCAAGATATATAACTAAACGGCCCTTTTCAGGGCCAGTCAATCTCTGTCCGGCTTGGATGCACCGATTCCCTTTATCATCAACCCTCAATAAAACTAGCAAATGTTTGTACATGTGCAAGCAGTCTCATTCAATATCTTAGAAAATGCTTGTGAAGCAATTTCAAGGAGAATCGTTTTTCTGATCTCATAGTGAGGCATTAGGAGAACCTTAGTCACACCAAATGCCATTATTCAATAAGAGGAACAAGAGAAATATTTCACTGGGAACTATGAAGTAAACAAAAAAAACAAATGTTTTCAGATACTGCGAGATCATTTCATAAAAAAGCTCAGAAGTTGCTATGTGTGGCCACATTCAATCTGTACAAGCATCGTGTGGTTACAAAATTCTGTACCTAACATAGGTTCAGCTTTCTGGAATAGACCGCGCTGCACAAGCTAGCTCAGTGCATGCACTTCTGTACCCTGCCAGAGAATATTTTTACCACCAGTATGTTGTAACGTGAAGCGAAATGGTGATTGCATACTAGGGCGTGTCCTGCAGGACCCCAATAAAGTTGTTTCACTTGATCGATTGGTGTGCTGTAAGCAGAACATTTCCAAGAAAAATCGTATAGTTTAGAGGAGGACTTAAGCAAGGAAAGGTGTAGATAAAACACTGAATTCACTGGCATTATCCTCACCAAGTATAACATTGTTTTTCTGGTGAAGCTTTGTGTCTGAACAGCAAGCAGGATAAGCTGGTAAAAACGTGCAAATTGGGAAGTCTAGCACAGCAATCTGTGCAGTACTGCTCATTTCATGGAGCATTAATTTCACAGGCTTTGCTCATTGTTAGCGATAAGCCTATATTATGTCCACTGCAGGGTGGAAGCCCAATCAATGTTCCCTGTCCTGTATGAGCCAATTTCATATTATAGCTGATAATTTCTCGATATTATTGGAACTAATCACTTGCCACACTCTGCTACATTTCATGTGTCCTAATATAAATTAATTGACATTACTGACCTGTCATTCATCTTTTTTTCTCATTGCAAACTAATGCATTCATTTTTTGATAAACTCTGCTTTCTTCCCATGTCTTAATAATATGCTAGTCTTTTTTCATTTTTCTGAAACATTATCTTTGCTCAGAAGCTAGAAGTTATCAGAAAGAACATAACAACATTCTACCTCCTGAACATATGGCATCATCAATACGAAAATGTAATAAAAGTGAGAAAACATCCTATCTATATAAGAGGCCCTAAAATACTGCAGGAGGCAACAAATAAACTGGTATTTGTATAAAGGCAGTGACAAAAACTTTGACTACTGTCACTTATTCTGATTCTTGGGACATCTTTTTTAGCATATCATAACACATGATTCCACATTTACTCAATTTACACAAAGGAATTGCCACCACGTGCATTGAGGCCACCCTTCAGAAGTCATGTGAGTACAAGGATGAGGTAAGCCTTAAAAACCAGATTAAAAGACTAAAGGATGCTGGATATCCCAACAGCATCATCACACCCGTGTGCTAAACCCTCCTGCAGAAAGTCAAGTTAAATAAAACAGGACCAAAATAAAAACAGAATGACCAAACATCTTTGCATGCTATACCGTAAGTACATAAGGTGTTTCACAATATAAAGAAAATAGCGAGCCGATATGACTTTATCTTGTTATTTGCCATCCCTTGCAAGTTTTCAAAAGTGTGTGTACTAAACAGCAACAGGAATAGCCATTATTTCACCATTCGTCACGAGAATAGGTATACTGAATGCCAATATAATGTTGTGTATGAGATACCATTGACATGTGGAAACGTAAACATAAGACAAACTGGGCAATGCTCCAATGATCGAGCAAGACACCATGCTTAAAATGTTAAGAATGGCTATGGTAGTCGCATGGCCATACACTGTAAAGAATGTAAGTGCAGTTCTATGTTTCATAAAACACTGTTTTTGAAAAAAGCAAGAACAAGAAATGAAAGAGAGACTGTGAAAGCATTTTCTTGTCAGGAAGGCCATGGATCAGTGCATCAGTATACCTTCACTCATCCATTCGGAGAGAGAGTATTCTTTTCTCAGTTAAGATTATATTATCATGGTCTCACATGTGTCGTTGTGCATGAGCAGTGTTCTTGTACTCTGTATAAAAGTGGGCGTAGTACCTTCAATAAAATTCAGTTGGCAGTCAGCGCTCTTTCCTGTCCTTTTTGTCTCTTCCTGAAGCTCTCTCGCTGTTACTCGAACACAACCAAGATGAACCAACTTGCCCAGATTAAGCTATTGTTGACAAAAAGTCAGAGCATGAAAAAACTTCAGGGGCTCGGAACCTCCTCACTACCCGTCTAGTTACGGCCCTGGTCTATGTGCTTCGAGAGTGAAGCACTAGTGGAGCTATCTAACTACCTAACAGTGAGGAGGGTTTGTGTATACTCGAGCTTGTTTTATGACATGGTGAGAGGTGGCAGGTTGTTGAAATAATATGCTGTGTGGGAGGTCAAGATTTTGATTGAGAATGCTGAGTATGAGCCAGTGACATTAGGCGTTCAGGAGTTTTTGCGATATTCACTCTAGCATAGGACCTTGGTTGGTGGTTGACGTGTGCATTTGATCACATTGTAGCCTTCCATCATAAATTTTTTGCCACTTGGCGTCGGCGCTCTTGAGTTGTACCAAAGTAATTAAGCATCCAGGTACAAGTATCTTCTGTCAGTGTTTCAATGAAGAGCTGAATATGAGTAATAGCTTCCATCGATACTTCTGGCATTGGTGTACGCACATTTCTTTTGAAGTTCTCTTGCAAAAAAGGCATTAAAGGTATGTTTTTGTATGGTAACTTTTGCTGTGGGTTTTCCCTTCTTCAGTCTACTATATTTTTGCCTGTGTTGTCTAAGCGCTGACAGCCTCGTACGACAGCTTTTTTTTGTGCACTTATTGTGTGCCAATGACTTATTTGCCTCCTCAGCTAAAGACTTTTTGTATTATAAGAGAAAGCTCTGTCTGTTCTGGTTTTGTCATTTGCTGATGGTGTATCTTCAGTATCTTTTCTCAGTGTACACTATACTTGAATGGAAGAGCAGCATGACTACCATCAGCTGTTAGCAGGTTTTAGCTGCTGTAAAACTGATTGATGCTCCTTTTTCGGGCGTTCTATTTTGGATGGTTGGCATGTCATTGCTTCTTTTAAACTATAAAACTGCAAGTGCGCCTTTTTCTGATTACACCTGGTATATTTTTCCAGTGGTGATGTGCTCCACACACACACACATATATATATATATATATATATATATATATATATATATATAGGCATGGTGGCGAAAATGGCCGTAGCGTTGCAATAAGTCAAGTAGATCCTCCAAGAGAACGGTAACAACGGAAGTGTTTAATTCGACAGTTTCGGCCAGAGTCTGGCCTTCATCAGGACTCCTGATGAAGGCCAGACTCTGGCCGAAACTGTCGAATTAAACACTTCCGTTGTTACCGTTCTCTTGGAGGATCTACTTGACTTATATATATATATATATATATATATATATATATATATATATATATATTGCTAACTTGAGAAACAAGGCCTCTTTACGTTAGGTGCACATCAGGTGGGAAGAGTACTTCTATTACTTGCCAAGATTGTAGCCCCTTCAGGTGGGAATCATAATGCACTGTTGATGTGTCAAATTCACATAGCATAATTCCAAGGCACTCGATCAATATCCAAGGAAGGAAACTATGTTCTTTTGCGTGAGTTTCAGCAACTCATAGTAATTTGTATGTAAATGAATACTTCATCATTCTTGGCTGTCATGTTTTATGGAAGCACATGTGCTTCGTTAATAACAAGAAAACACGCACGCTCACGCCACGGCAGTGGCGTGAGCGTGCGTGTTTTTTTTTGTTATTGACGATTTGCCCTACGCATTCACGTTTCTTCTTTTTTTGTGTGTCGTACTGCTCGTATCGCGCAGCCTACCGTTTTGGGCACACGTAAAAAAAGTACATAAAGAATAAGCGTTCCACGCTGAAATTCGCGTTCGCAACGAGCTGGGCCCCGACAGGGTGCCCTACGACGCCCACACACTCCGCAACACCTTACCAACCGTTCGCTGCGATGTTGTTGGGAATTCGTGTGGTCGTTGCATGAATATAGCGCGTGCGTGCGTGCGCACGCGCGTCTGTGTGTTAGATCACGGCAACTGCATATGTTGTATGATTCAGTCACCATAACGCAACTGACGACCCCCGCTCTTCCCACACGTCAAGCAGCAGCAAGTGCCCTTAACTGTACTGTGCTGTGAACGCAAAACAGATTCGAATAGGTCGCGTAGATAGCTAGCCCGACACATGATACGATAAGATTTGCGTCAGATATTCGACGTCTACATGCACGCGTAAGACAGCGGTATCCGCAGCAGCTTCGTACGGATAGCACCGCATCGGACGTCACGTCTGACAGAGAAACTTGATCGGTAATTTTTTCTCACTTAAAAAGTCTACCTTGCACAACTTCAACCAACGATTATGCATTTTAACGAGCTGTGCATGTTTTAATGATTGATTGATTGATATGTGGGGTTTAACGTCCCAAAACCACCATATGATTATGAGCGACGCCGTAGTGGAGGGCTCCGAAAATTTCGACCACCTGGGGTTCTTTAACGTGCACCCAAATCTGAGCACACGGGCCTACAACATTTCCGCCTTCATCGGAAATGCAGCCGCCGCAGCCGGGATTCGAACCCGCGACCTGCGGGTCAGCAGCCGAGTACCTTAGCCACTAGACCGCCGCGGCGGGGCATGGTTTAATGACGAAAATATAGTTCTAATATTGTGCCCGGCACATATATTACTCTCTCTCTAACTTGAAAAATCGGCGCGTGAATTGGGGCCAGAACGGCGCCAAAAAGCAGCACACGCAGAAATTGGCTCATATTCTGATATTATGACATCGTGATGTTGACTTTTCAGCTGACGCCGGCAATAACGTTCAAACGGCGGGCCAATAATGCCGGTCTTATTGGATGGCTCCGCCCATATTGGCTGCTACTTGTACAACCTGGCCCGATGTGTCCGTTCTAATAGGCCGGCACAGCCTATATGGGCGGAAAGTTCTGAAAGCTGGCCCGATATAACCAATCTAATAGACTGGCACAGCCATCATTGGCGGAATGTTGTTAATGCTGGGCCAACATAGCCGTTCTATTCGGCTGGCAGAACCAATATTGGGGGTACGTTGTCAATGCTGGTCCAACGTCGCCGTTCTATTTAGCTGGCACAGCCAATCTTGGCGGTACGTTGTGAAAACTGGGCCGTTCATGGGCCAGGCAATGCCGATCTATCCCCAATATTGGGCCAACCTTCTGTGCTGCCTGGGGCAGGACGCACATTGTTTTTTTGAGGGGCACATAGGCCCTTCACGGTGCAGGATAGCTAGTCACGAGGAAAACACCCATGCAGACTCTTTGACAGGTGGTATGGAAAGATACGATTCCAAATTGGCACCAGTATCCAAGATAGGAGGTATCTTCTTTACACTACTCTAATACGACCTAAACTTGAATATTCCGCTGCAGTATGGGATCCTAGTCATGCCAACCTAATACACTCTCTTGAAATGGTGCAGAATAACTCAATTCGTTTTATACTTTCTGATTACAACAGGACAGCTAGCATAACAGCCATGAAATCTAGCCTCAACTTACCTTCACTTTCATCCCGTCGTAAAATGTTTCGTCTCCACTTGTTTCACAAGCAGTTTTATCACACATCGCTGCGGGACGGTCTTATCTTGCCTCCTAGTTATATCTCACCCCGGCTGGATCATTCCCATAAGGTCGGGTTGCCTTCTTGCAGGACTCGCGCCTTTTCTCAGTCTTTCATACCTCGCACCTCCGAGGACTCGAACCGGCTTCCCGCATCAGTGGCAACCATTGTAAATCACCTTATTTCAAAAGTGTCTTAGCTAATTATGTGTAATTACAGCCAACAAAGTATTGTATTACCCAATGCTGTGTTGTTCCTGTACAGTAGTTATTTTCTTGTCGTTTTTTCTGTCTTGATGTGATTCTCACCATTCCCGCGTTTTTGTTTGCTATAAAGCCTGTTAGCTAACCTGTATAATTAAGGTCTTTTGTTCAATGTGTGATTCGCCGCTGCATTTGTGAAAATGTTTGTCTTTTCTTTCGCAACCACTGCCCTCTGTAATGCCGTTTGGCCCTGAGGGTATTGCAAATAAATAAAAAAATAAATAAATAGGTAGAGTCCGGGGCAGAAATAGACGTAGCCACGAGCGCCGAGCCAATTCAGACATAGGGTGTATTAATATGTAGGGTGGCAGGAACAGGCTGAAGTGGGAAAAGATAGAAGAACAGCTAAGGGAGCAGAGGCAGATGGTATACGGTTTTGTAGAAACACATCTTAGGGACATGGAACAACCTCCTAACAATTCTGACTACGCGTGGGAATATTGTAATGGAACAGAAGGCAGCAGAAAAGAGGGTGGTATTAGGGCATTCATTCATAAAAGTACAGACTGGCAAAGGGTCAAGCAGAAGTGCAAAGAAAATTTATGGCTAAAAGTAAAAGTGGAACGGCAAATGACACTCCTTGGTTTCGCGTACTTGTGGACGGGAGCAAAGGCTAGAGAGGAAAACCAGGCAATGGTGGAGTGTATATGAAAGAACATTGAGGAGTTAGGAGGAGAGTGCGAGATAATTCTTTTAGGAGGTATAAATGCGCACACAGAAGATATAGACGGGTATACCGACCCGACAAGCAAAATGGTCATGGATAGGTGTGAAAGGGTGATTTGATCATTTGAAACAGTACCGAGAAGTGCTAAAGTCAAATAACATGGGAGGTAGGAAGGCTGCAGTCGACGATAGATTACGCTTTAATGTCACATAGGATGTATGATAAGTTCAGGGGAATGAGCCTAGATGAAGGTGGCTACAGAAGTCTGTGTAGTGATCACAGACGTATCAAACTGAGTTTTGATAGAGCAGTGAAAGCGGGAAGGAGACAAGATGAGGAACTACAGGAAAATTTTTATTCAGAAAGGCAAAGTGAAATAGCTACTAAACAAATTGAGAAAGTAATCACTGATGATAAAAAACAGTGTGGACACACACGAATCTAATTAAACTCTTTAAGCTAGAGCTTGCTAAGGAACGTGACAAGTCAACCGGGAAAAGAAGACACAAACCCAAAAGTTGGCGGGATGAGGAAGTTAGGAGAGCCACAGCAAAGTGTCATGAGGCCTCTAGAGAACACCGACATGATAAGCAGCGGGGTTACCCGACAGATGATGTTTAAAGAAAATTGGAAATCTTTCTAAGCTGTAGATCTCTTCTGATCAATGAAAATATTAGAAGAAAGGCAGCTCAGTGTCTGGTTGAAGTACACAAAAAGGTAGAAAGACAGCTGCGAAACTTTGGACCTTCGAAACTTGCTAAGAAATGAGACGAGCCTAGAGCAGAGATTCATAACTACAGCTCATGGTGCTAGGCTAGAAGGGAACGAAGATATTTGATATATAAGAACAAGAGTGACAGAAAAACTTCAACAAGAAAGTGCTTGATGCGCCACAATAGACAAGGAGGAATCAAGTGGCACAATAGCTTCATTTTAACAACGATAGTGGAAAAGGGCTGTGAAGAGGGTTCCTAGTAGTACATCGACAGGTCCAGATGGCTTTCCAATTAGGCTAATAAAGACATTAGGTCCGAAGTCTAAGCAGGCTTTGAGAGAGGCAGTGAGCAAAATAATAATCGACGGAGAAGTTTTCGATGAATGGAAACTTAGCAGGATGAGCATGATCTATGAAGGAAAGGGGGAGAAAGCTGACATAAACAACTACCGTCCTAGAACAGTTACATCAGTGGTCTGCAGGTTGGCGATGTATGTTAAAAAGGAAAGACTGCAGGCATGGATAGAGGATGAGGAGGTGCTAGGGCCCGGGGACTGCAAAATGGGTTTCGGAAACAGAGGAGGTTGGAAGACAATCTGTTCTAACTGACGCAGTGCATTGAAATAGCAGAAAAGGAACACGGGCCCCTGTGGCTAACATTTTTGAATATAAAGGGAGCCTACGATAGCGTCGTTCAAGAGGAATTGTGGGGAATACTGGACACACTGGGCATGGGAAGATGTAGTCACTAATCTTTGAAAGGATATATATATAAAGGTAACATCATCATCATCATCAACCTGACTACGTCCACTGCAGGACAAAGGCCTCTCCCGTGTTCCGCTAGTTAACACGGTCCTATGCTTGCTGCTGCCAATTTATACCCGCAAACTTCTTAATCTCGTCTGCCCACCTAACTTTCTGTCTCCCCTAACCCGCTTCCCTTCTCTGGGAATCCAGTTTGTTACCCTTAATGACAAGCGGTTATCCTGTCTACGTGCTACATGCCCGGCCCATGTCCATTTCCTCTTCTTTATTTTAACTATGATATTCTTAACCCCCGTTTGTCCCCTAATCCACTCTGCTCTCTTCTTGTCTCTTAAGGTTACACCTACCATTTTTCTTTCCATCGCTCGCTGCGTCGTCCTCAATTTAAGCTGAACCCTCTTTGTAAGTCTCCAGGTTTCTGCTCCGAAGCTTAGTACCGGCAAGACACAGCTGTTATATACCTTCCTCTTGAGGGATAGTGGCAATCTACCTGTCATAATTTGAGAGTGCTTGCCGAATGTGCTCCACCCCATTCTTATTCTTCTAGTTACTTCAATCGCGTGGTTAGGCTCTGCGGTTATTACCTGCCATAAGTAGACATAGTCTTTTACAACTTCAAGTGCACTATTACCTATCTCGAAGCGCTGTTCCTTTCCGAGGTTTTTGTACATTACTTTCGTTTTCTGCAGATTAATTTTAAGACCCACCTTTCTGCTCTCCTTGTCTAACTTCGTAATCATGAGTTGCAATTCGTCCCCTGAGTTACTCAGCAATGCAATGTCATCGGCGAAGCGCAGGTTACTAAGGTATTCTCCATTACCTCTTATCCCTAACTGTTCCCATTTTAGGCTTCTGAAAACCTCCTGTGCGCACGCGGTAAATAGCATTGAGGAGATTGTGTCCCCCTGCCTTACACCCTTCTTGATTGGTATTCTGTTGCTGATTGGTATTCTGTTGATTGTATTCTGTTGATTGGTATTCAACTGGTAGCAGTTGATCCCCTGTAGATTTCTTCCTGAAAGTTTATATATACTTCATCTACGCACTGATTCCGCTGTGTCTGCATGACGGCCTATATTTCTACTAAATCAAACGCCTTCTCGTAGTCTATGAAGGCTATGTATAGCGGTCGGTTATACACTGAGCATTTCTCTATTACCTGATTGATAGTATGAATGTGGTCAATTGTTGAGTAGCCTGTTCGAAATCCTGCTTGTTCTTTTGGTTGATTGAATTCTAATGTTTTCTTTACTCTGTTAGCAACTACCTTTGTAAATAGCTTGTATACTACAAAGAGCAAGCTGATCGGCCTGTAATTCTTCAAGTCCTTGTCATCTCCTTTTTTATGTATTAAGATGATGTTAGTGTTCTTCCAAGACTCTGGTACCCTTCCCATCAGGAGACACCTCGTAAACAGGGTGGCTAGTTTTTCTAACACAATCTCTCCTCCATCTTTCAACAGATCTGATGTTACCTGATCCTCACCAGCAGCTTTGCCTCTTTGCATGCTCTCCAAAGCTTCTCTGACTTCTTCTATCATTACTGGTGGGATGTCATCTGGGTTACTGCTAGTTCTTATAGTATTAAGGTAATGGTTGTCTCGGCTACTGTACAGATCTCTGTAAAACTCCTCGGCTATTTTAACTACCCTATCCGTATTGGTAGTTATTTTGCCTTGTTTGTCCTTTAGTGCATACATCCGACTTTTGCCTATCCCAAGTTTTCTCTTCACTGCTTTCACGCTTCCTCCGTTTTCAGAGTGTGTTCAATTCTCTCCATGGTATACCTTCTTACATCGCATACTTTACGTCTATTAATCAGCTTTGAAAGCTCTGTCAGTTCTTTTTTGTCTGTTGTACTTGACACTTTCATGCTTTGAGGCTTCTTAATTAGGTTCTTCGTTTCCTGGGAAAGCTTGCCAGTGTCCTGTCTAACTACCTTGCCTCCAACTTTCTCTGCACACTCCGTAATGATACTCGTCAAATTATCATTCATTGTATCTACGCTAAGGTTGGTTAAGCCGAGTACCTGTCGCTAAGCCGAGTACCTGTTCTGCAGCGACACTCTTAATTCCTGTGCTTTCCCTCTCAGTGCTAGCTCATTGATTGGCTTCTTGCGTATCAGTTTCTGTCGTTCCTTCTTCAAGTCTAGGCGAATTCGAGACCGTACCATGCTATGGTCACTGCATCGTACCTTGCCAACCACTTCCACACCCTGCACGATTCCTGGGTGTGCAGTCATTATAAAGTCTATTTCGTTCTTATATTCGCCATTAGGGCTCCTCCATGTCCACTTGCGATTTTCTCGTTTGCGGTAGAAGGTATTCAAAATCCGCAAATTATTGCGTTCTGCGAATTCGACTAGTAGCTCTCCTCTGGCGTTTCTGGTGCCGATGCCATAATCTCCCACTGCCTGGTCTCCAGCCTGCTTCTTCCCTACCTTTGCATTAAAGTCGCCCACCACTATAGTATACTGTGTTTTTACCTTACTCATTGCCGATTCCACGTCTTCATAGAAGCTTTAAACTGAAGCGTCATCATGGCTGGATGTAGGCGCGTAAGCCTGTACTACCTTCATCTTGTATCTTTTATTCAGTTTAAAAACAATACCTACCACCCTTTCATTAATGCTATAATATTCCTCTATGTTGCCAGCTATGTTTCTGTGAATTAGGAACCCCACTCCCAGTTCTCTTCTGTCTGCCAAGCCCCGATGGCAAAGAACGTGCCCATTCTGTAGCACCGTATAGGCCTCATCTGTCCTCCTAACCTCACTGAGCCCTATTGTATCCCGTTTAACACCCTCTAGCTCCTCGAATAGTACAGCTAGACTTGCCTCACTAGATAAGGTTCTAGCGTTAACGTTGCCAAGTTCAGGTTCCAATGGCGGCCTGTAGTCCAGAGATTCTTAGCACCCTCTGCTGCGTTGCAGATTTGACCGCCGCCTTGGTCAGTTGCTTCGCAGCTGCTGGGAACTGAGGGCCGTGAGTTATTCAAGTATGCATGTGGGAGGTAGTGGCCAGATACTGCACCAGGGTGGCCAATCCTTCTCTGTTGAGGGAATGCGTTCGCGGCGGTGGTTACCGGTGAGGCCGCACCCCAGGCCTCTTAATGCAGTTCCATCAACACGCGGATTTTTTTTCCGGTTGGGAACTGCATGGCACCGGGATTTGAACCACGGACCTCTTGCAAGCGAGGCGGATGCTCTAACCACTACACCATCGCCTCACCCGAATTGTTATGTTCTAAATGAAGGTTTCAGCGGTGTATCAGTCAAGTTTGTGGTTATTTTATAAAAATGTTTTATTGAAATGAGATTTCTACTGATTACCCCCTTAATTAAGGGTCTAGAGAGTACGGAGTTGGGCCTCCGATTAGCCCATGGGATGCTGTTTAGTAATATATTAAGCGGACAAAATTTAAATTTGTTTGTGAGGTGATGTTACCAAATTAATCTTTTTAGTGATTAGGCTTAATTTTGGTCACGAAATAGTTCCGGTACTATTACTCCTGTCCTGATGAAACCTGAGCGGCGACAGGTCTACAATTACGGATTTTCACTGTATGAGTTAAAAGTTTCCCGGTAGGTTAATAGCAAAGTTAAAAACGATCGTAAAAGAAAAAAAAGAAAAAAAACACGTGGTTCAAGCCTTTGATTTGACGGGCGTACCTTTCTCTCGAGCAGTGGGCCACCCTCTTCCTCTGAGCGAGGGAAGACGCGGGCGCCACACGTTTATTAGCGGTTTTCGTTATATTCTTTCTAACTCTCTATCTTTCGGTTACCTTAAGCTATCGAAATTAATTTTACACGTAAAAAACCGGACTGTTGTGTTCTGAAGAAGATATTAGGTATTTTTCGGTGGCGTTTGTAGCTTCTTTTGAAAATTTTGTTTTAATGAAATGAGCTTTTTGCTGATTACCACTTTAAATAGGGCCTGGAGTGTACGGAATCGGGCCTCCTGGTAGCCTAAGGGGTGTCGTTTATTATTATATTAAGCGGACAAAATTTAAATGCGTTTGTGAGGTGATATTACCAATTTATTCTTTTTAGTGATTAGGCTTAATTTCGATTGCAGAATAACTCTGGAACTAATAAACCTAGCCTGATGAAACTTCGGTAGCGTGAGACATACCCTAAGGACTTTCAACTTCATAAGTAAGAAGTTTCCCGGTAGAATATTAACGAAGCTACAAGCAATCGTAAAAAACACTTGGTCCGACTGTTGTTGTTTTCACAGATTCATGCAGTTTACCGCTCCTAAAATTTAAAATTTTCGTTTGCAATAGCAGTATTTGTAGCCGTTGAACTCCTTGTATCTTCACAAACAAGTAGATACCACTTTGACCCTCCTAGAGCTAAAATTGCTAAAGTTATAGGTAGATATGTGCAGAGCTCACTTACTAGTAATGTGTATTATTACACAGCCTATTACACAGCCTAGTACTGTGTATTATTACAAATGGGCGCAGCCGCGTATACTTTCTGTGCGGACATTCAAGATGTGGGTGGACTTCACCATTGGAGCAAATCAACGCGGTGGCATCCGGATCTTGACCGCAACGCCTGAAGATGAAGAGGAAGTAGCACATCCGGAAGCAGTGAGCACTGACGCATTTGTTTCCTATATAAGCACTAAAATGAAGCTCACTCCAGACCATTTACTTGCCAAAAAAACGGTGAGGATCAACATGAAACTTCAGGATTATGAGAATTTTGTGCTGACTCCAGTAAGAAACGACGTGAAGCCTGCTACCACTGCTTTGCCTGAGAGTTCCGTCGAGCTGATCAACAAGTTTCTTGAACTGCACCAAGAACAGAATAGGCAGCAAAATGATTTAATGCGCTTGCTTGTAAACGCGACGGAAAGTTTAAGCAGACCGAGTCGCGACCACGTAAAGCAAGACATGTTTGACGGAGAGTCTAGTAGTCCCGAGTCCTGGCTCACGTTTTACGAGTATGCATGCAATGAGAACTATTGGCACAGCGACGAAGGCAAAGTGAAATACATGCGACTATTCCTATCTGGCATATCAAAGGATTGGTACGAATGGCGTCTCAACGCTCACAGCAACAAACCATGGATAGAGTGGAAAGCAAGCTTTCTGAGCTCCTTCAGCGAGAACAAGGTGTTGCTATGGGACGAAGCAATCACGTTCATATACAGGTCTGGATCTGCACTCAGCTATTTTTCTGAGGTGCTTGTTACAGCTGGCGGACTCATCTTTGCCTGAGACGTCTGTGGTTCCACTTATCATTCATGGCTCAAGTCCGGACCTCAAGAAGCAAATACAAATGCGAGAACCCAAGACGCTCGAAGAACTTCTGCAGGGAATGCGAAACATCTACCTCCAGGACCTAGGAACCCAGCGTCAACCCATGACACCTGCTGCAAGAAATACCGGGGCCACACGAGCTGAGGAACGACGCCCGCTTGCAAGCTGGAGACCTACTGCAACAACTGTATCCTTTTTGACCGACCCGGGAGGCTGAGACCATGACGAAGAGCTAAATGACGTAACAAAAAACTAAATAGAGAGGGTCTCTGCTTACATCCGACGACATCAAGAGAAGCTGTTTATTTGTCTCATACAAGTTTATTGTACATATCCGTTTTTGTGGATGGAAAGGAATGGAGTGCGTTAGTTGACAGCGGAGCAAGCGTCATGGTTATTAACGCAAATATTGTTGAGAGGGCGAAAGTAAAAGAGGGAAAACCAGTAGAAGTACACGGATACGATGGAAGACGAGATGTTCTTGATAAGTAGACTTGTATAACCATATCGTGTCTCGGCAACACTATCACTGCGCAAGCACTGGTTCTCGACGGAGTTCCGTATGAACTACTGCTTTCACGTCCAGTCATCAGTGCACTTCGCCTTAATATCTACTGGACAGGCGAAATTGCCACAGAAGAAAAGCGCCGCGCTATCAGCGCTGCAGTTTTGCCTTCAAGGACTCCGCGGAAACTGTCGTCAGGTGAAGATGTTAGGACGCTTTACCCGGAATCGCTGTGCCTAAAAGGATATCCTACAGCAACTACAAAGTTTGAGGTTCCATTTCAGCTCAGTGATACGACGGTGGTGAGAAAAAAGCCCTATAATATGTCACAAGAGAAGAAAGTGGCTTCAGAACGAGAATCAAAAGATGTTGGATGCGCAGATTATCCGTCCATCCACGTCTACGTTCGCTTCACCTATCACCATTGCACCAAAGGAAGATGGAAGTCTTCGACTCTGCACGGACTACAGACAAATTAATAAGCAGACTGAGCTTTTCCCGTTTCCTATCCCGCGTATAGACTCCTCCATCAAAGATGACACGGGTGGCTGCAGAGTTTTCTCGCGCATTGACCTATGTAAAGATTTTGACAAGTTCCGATTTCTGAAAAGTGCAAGAAATATTCTGCCTTCATCACGCCCTTTGACATCTACGAGTATAACCGACTTCCATTTGGATGGAAGAACTCACCCGCTTGGTTCCAGAAAATGATGAATGACGTCTTGCAACTGTTTATCGGGAAGTTTTGTAACGTCTACATAGACGATATAACAGTATACTCCCGCAACGAGGAAGAGCACTCAAATCATCTGGCCAGTGTACTTCAAGCACTTTGTGACGCCGAGCTGAAAATAATGACACAAAGAGTGAGTTTTTCCAAAGTAAAGTGGTGTTTCTTGGAAGAGTATTTTACGGCCAAACCAAGACAACAAAACAGGAATCAGTCGAACAAATCGCAAAAATGCAGAAGCCATATGACTTGCACTCTTTGCGGGTATTTCTGGGTCTTGCAGGGCATTTCCGGCCATTCATTAGAGATTATGCGACCAAAACCAAATGCCTCACAGAAATTACTAAGAAGAAAGTGTTATTTCAGTGGACAGCAGAGTGTGAATCTGTTTATCACAGCCTTGTGACCATTATTTCATCGGATCCGGTCCTGACTCTTCCAGACTTCAAGTTGCCCTTTGAACTGAACACTGATGCTTCTTATTATGGCACAGGCGCAGTGCTTTACCAGAGAGATACCGACTCTCTACGGAGCCGTCAACAGAGGGTCGTCAGGTACTACTCGTACACCTTTTCGAAAACTCAGCTGAACTACACGGCTACAGAGAAGGAAGCCTTGGCAGTCCTAATGGCCGTACGGTATTTTAGACCTTACCTGGATGGCAGGAGCTTCAAGCTCTTTACGGATCACCAAGCCTTAACGTATATCCTTAACCTCGCCAAGCCTCGAGGAAAAATTGCTAGGTGGTTGAGTGAACTCCAGCAGTTTACTTTCATGGTCCACCACAGCCCTGGAGAACACCCCAAGGACGCAGATGCGCTTTCAAAACTTGCAGTGATTCCTGATCATGAAAATGCCAACGCAACGTTGTTGTGGGAGGGAACTGAAGAACTTAAGTTCCATAACGGAAAGTTCACAGTCCCAGAAACAACGGTGCCTCGAATTTTGGAGCTCTATCACGACTCCCCGCACTCAGGTGGACATGACGGCTTTTGGAGGACATATCACAAGATTCGTCAGTGTTTCCAGTGGAAACACATGAGAGAGGACGCTCAACGGTTTGCTCAGTCTTGTCATCATTGTCAAGTTCACAAAGCCAAGTAGCTTCAGAGAACAGACGAGATGGTTTCGCCTCAACATTCTGACGTGCCATTTGAAGTCATTCCTCTGGATTTCGCAGAGCTCAAGAAGAAGGCTACAGGAGTAAGAAGAACGCAGTCTTTTCTGGTGGCAATAGACCAGTGCACAAGAATAGTGGCTGCACGGCCGGGAAGGGAAGACGCAAATAGTGTGATCGCTCTTTTCCGTCGAGAGATGTTCAAGAATACGAAAATAATAATATCAGACAATGGGCCAGCGTTTCTCAGTCAGCGTTTGCAAGATTGGGCGAAGGAACGAGGAGTTGTATCGCGACGCTGCGCTCCGTACCATTATGCAGGAAATGGCATGGCTGAAAGAATCATTCGGGATTTGAAGCAGTTCATTTCAATGTATCCAGGTTTTCAGGGTGGATGGAAGTGCTGCTTGGAGGCAGCTGTCGCTCATCACAATCGGTCGCACACTGCGAGCATCGGCTGTAGCCCATATTTTGCAGCTTTCGAAAAGGTACCAGTGCTTCCTGCTGATCAAGAACTTTGCATTGCAGACCGCTGGCAATTGTGCGAAAAACTAAAAACTACGGAAGCTTACCAGCGATTCCGGGAAAGTATGAAGAGAAACTTTGACCGTCGCCACAACACGCGGATACCTCAGATACAACTGAACGATCTGGTGCTTGTCAGAAAAGGCCTGCCTGGCCAAAGCAGGTGTACATGGGACCTTATCGCGTGGTGCAGATTGCAGTGCAACATGGCGTTCTCAAAAGGGTCGGTTACACCAACGATGATGGTGTACTGGTGTTTGCGACCATTGGAAACGTTTTCATGTATAACCCCAGGAGGGATGAGTCTTCAAAGAGGGGGAGTCTACGTGGACGTTCGGCAGGGTTTGAGGGAGACGCGGAGGAAGAACAGGTTAGAAATAAAGAACATGGCTGACACCCCAGCCTAGTTCTGTGTATTATTACATGTTGAAGAACCCCAGGTTGTCATAATTTTTGGAGTCCTCCACTTCGGCATCTCTGATAATCATATGGTGGTTTTGAAACCTTAAACACCACATAATAATCAATTGCCTTGCGCAAAGCACGCTTGGCTGTCTGCGAAAATTCTAGATTATTTTAGATGCTTCTGATAAGGTTCAGACACCTAAAATACTGATGATGTTCGATGCCACGGGTATATAAAGCGACGTATGCCTTCACGCAGATCCTAGTATTGACGACCAATGCTCTAATTACCGCTATCTGCGTAAGCAGATGAATTTCTAGTACTTTGTACTTTTCTAGGCACGCGTTCACGGAAATAAAAAGTGTCGTCTTAAGACACCCAAGTACCATATTTTTGCCGTCGCAACCACGTGGCAATATGGTGAGATGAGAACGGTGAAATGATTGATACAAAAACAGTGAGATGGGGCGTAAGTACACGGCCAAGTTTCATTTTAGTATGCGTATACCGCAAAGCTATTTTTCTTCTATAGAACCAATATAATGCGGATTTGTTAAATTACTGTGAAGTTGAATGTCAAGAAAGGAAGAACACGAACATGGAAAGAGACGGTGGAGACGAAAAGTGATAGGTATCGAGGTAAAAATTGATCGGTCATTCCACGCCAAACGTCCAAGGCGTTTTGGTGACTACCTCAGGTGTATTCGAAAATGTCGGGCTGATTTACTCTCATGAAAGCGCTATTGCGAAAAGTTTTTTTCAGAGAAAAATGTTTTTGGTCAC
>WOVY01000027.1:0-91348 GCA_013436015.1 Rhipicephalus annulatus
AAAAGGCGAGTCGGCTGCGCGCCACCCCTACGTTGGACGGGAAATGCATGCTCCTACCTTAAACTGCGGGTACTCTTGACAGGCGGGACTCGGTCCGCCTGGTGATTGCAGTCTGCCATGCATCCTCTGAGCGGAGAGCCTCACTACCGGACAGCACCGTGCATTTCCAGAGCTTGTGGGATAACGTGCATCGTCTCTCATCGCAATGAGGGCCGTGGGGCTTTATGCTGTCGACAAACTTATTGTAAACTAAGAGCGACGGGTAAGTACCAGTTTCCAGCATTCGTAAAGTAATTTATTGGGCCTTCGAGAGTAGCGGGAGCGGGAACCTTTGGCTGGACAGTTATAATTGCTTACATAGTTCGTTGAAGGTGAGGAGGGAATCAAGCTACTGAATGCTTTACCCCACATTAGAGGCCGAATGCCCGTCGCGGTGGGACAGTGTGCGTGCGCGGGCATGGGCAGACTCATTGGCATTAGGGATAAAAGGTGGACATCTTTACCCATGTGGGCAGTCAACCAGGTGCTGTGAATATCGATTGCAGTGCAGTTAAAAATTTGTAAGAATATGGGCGGCTAGCTCACAGGCTACCCCGTCAGGATTTCTCATTCAGCAGCCCGAGAGTCAGTGAATATATCCGAGCATGTAGGAAAAGTCACGGCGAGGGCTATAGAAGCCTGCGAAGCCCTGGCCGGCAAAATATCTGAAAGGGATGCTGCCGTGAGGAGTTTACCAACAAGGTCGGTGATCGCAACCCAAAATTCACTGTTCCAGGGTACTGTGTTGCGTCAACAAACGCCACAAGTTGAAAGGTAGTAGCAGCGTAACTGAGGAGCGACTGAGCCCTAGTAACCCGGCGGCCTACATAGTAGATTGGTTGAACGTTCCTTGGAATATGTGATACCGTTAGCTGCTGTCTCAATTTAGCTGGGAGTCGGATGCTTTTTTGTCTGTGACCAAAGGGAGCTTCCAGCCCAAGAACTCCAAGATGCGCCTGCCAGCTTTGAAAGAGGACAATCTTGCAGCTTGAGCTATTTGTTGCGCTTCTGCGATCTCGTGAAATGTAATATGCATACCAAGGGCCTCGAGCTTTTCCTTATTAGTGTTGTTTGGAAGGACTAAGGCTTTCTTAACACATTTATAAAAATCGCATTCAATTTTTTTGCTCTTTTGTTTTCGTTTGTGCCTGTGGTATTTTAATTTATGTAACTCATGAAAAAGGCATGAAATAGTCTTATGAGGTTGCCCTCACAAAGCCCTCCATGCTTGTTAGATACCCGCAGTATGTTTGACCATGCTGTCCGTCTTCTCTCTATTGCGGGTCAACGTATGATAGTTACTGCCATGCTCTTTCAGAAACATGCCTAATATTCGAATTTTCTGAACTCGGGGGATCGCATGCCCTTGCCGTGTGTGAATGTCAATCCGTATCTCTTCTGGTGGAGCTGGGATGGTAGTGATTTTGCGTGTCTCTGGCTGAGTGTAGAGAAGAAGCTCTGATTTGGCAGTGGAAAAGTGCCGCTCTGTGCTATCCACAGACTCTTCTGTGCACCTGAGAGCCTGCTGGAGTGAATCCCCAATGTCTCCATATCTCCCCCCGGGCGCCTTATAGTAATATCATCTGCATACATGCGCAATGCGGCCGATACGAGTTAGGTCTAGCGAAAGTTGCCTCATCGCGATGTTAAGAATTGGTGGTGAAATTACTGATCCGTGGGAGGTTTCCCGGGATCCAAGTTGAATTTTCTCGGAGCAGGGGTCCCCGAGCGGATTGGTGGCAACGCAATCCCTTACAAAAGAGCCGACGAACACATAACAGCGGGACCCCAACAACCAATTCAGTGATCGAATCAAGTATATTAGTAGATAAAATATTATCAAAGGCTTTCTCGAGATCGAGTGTCAGGATGCCAAGAACCTTTCTGGTGTCTATGTCGAGGATCTCATGTTTGATGATTTTCATAACATCCTGTGTAAAAAGCACTGGATGAGAAAAAAGCTCGTTATGTTCAATGTAGCGGCAGATTCAGTTAAGTATAGCATACTCCACGATTTTACCCACGCAATACGTGAGCGAGATTGGTCGGAGCGTGTTGAGCCTGAGAGGTTTACCAGGCTAAGGATGGAGGACGACAGAGACCGTTTGCCACTCCTGCGGCACCTGCCTTGACTCCCAAACACGGTGGACCTCATCAGTTAGCGCCTCACTAGATCTATCATCGAGATTTTTAAGTAAGCTGTTAGTAATATCAACAAGCCCAGAAGTCGACTTCCCGTTAAGACCAAAAAGGACCGCCCTGACCTCCACTACACTAAAGGTGGAGTCCAGCTTCGCCTCCTCCAGACCGGAGAAATCCACCCTATTGCAAATTCAGCGTGATGCCAGTACGTTTTTTGGCACTCATACACGCTAGAGACGCTGGTACACACTTGTAATCACTGGCCCTTCGCTGGGTGCACTGGGAAAAAGCTGTGTCGCACTGGTAGGGGCGCTGGCTCAACCACTGTGATGCTGGTGCGCACTGCGAACTGCTGGAAGCGCTGGAATTGTCACTGGCAAGCGCTGGTGAATAATGGAGCACGCACTGTTTCTACCAGCGCAGCTGCAGCGTGCATGTTATTATAGCGTGTGCCGTGGTTTCTTTCGGTGTTGTTGAATATAAAACGCCTGATTCGATGGCGGGGAGAGATGCTATCCTAATAGATATTGAGCATATGTAATTTTTTAAACAAATAACGAGCATACGTAAGCGGTCTTACCCAGCGCCTGGCCCAGTGAGCATTAAACGTGGCATGCCAGCCGCGTTGGTATATATGTTACCGGTGCTTCTTGCTTCATTTACACACAACTTTAACGTTTGAGAGTAACTGCAAAGTATAGTTTCAACATTCATGAACCTAAATCAACTATTTTGTCTTGTGTCAATGTTCGCAGAAAGAGCCCTGACGATTGATTGTTGCGCTTTCGGCTACGCAGGCTGTCATCGAATGCAACCGGCCACACTTAGGCGGTACTTCTCCAACTGATATGTCACAACACGCAATATTCAATTAGTAATTTAGTACGCCTTCGTGAACTGACTCACTGGCATACGTTTTCAGCTCATTGTATTTGTATTTCTATGTGTGTTTTTTTAATTGTCGGTATTGATATCACTGTATGTATCTGTACACTGGCACGCCCGCTGTTTACTGCCAGCGGAGGCCAGAAAAACGGCTGTCGCTCGCCATCGCCACTTCGTAAATGCATTTCTGCCATTTATTGACTTTCCACTTACTTCTGGTTCAGTGAAGGTAACAGTTATAAATACTGCGAAACTCAAATGCAGAAACTTTAATCATTGCAATTCAGCTGCTTTGAAAGCAGCCTTACCCAGTGCCCCATCCCAGCGAGGCCTACCGTGCCGCCCGCGTCGATGTACCTACTGCCGGCGCTTTTTACTTTAAGTAGGCACAATTCCAAGTGTACGAATGACTTTAAAGTACAGTTTGAGTATCCCTGAGCCTAAATCGATTATTTACCCGTGTGTGCGGTGCCCGCATATGGAGCGGCGACGATTGATGTGCCGTGCTTTCAGCAACGTGGGTTGTCACCGAAAGCATCCTTCTGAGCGCAGGAGCAGGTACTTCTCTGACTCGTACGTAAGAACACGCAATTTTCAGTTGGCGATTTGGTACGCGTTTGTGAACTAACATACCGGCATACTTTTTCAGTGGATTGTATTAGTCATTTCTTCGCCGGTTTTTAGTTGCAGGTATCGATATAACTGCAAATATGTAATCTTGCACGCCAGATGAGTACTGCTACAACGTCGCTTGCGCGAAAGAAAAATACTCAATATTCACTCGTGTGCTTGGATATCTACCAAACAAGACATGTAAATCATCTGCACTTGTTAACCAGTAGCAAGTGCTAGAAACGACTATCAAATAACACAAGACAATCGGCAGCAATAGCTGACAATCTGTGGCTGCTCCTCAAGTCAATTTGAGATTTTTCTGAGTTAAGATGTAGATGCTTACAAACTTTTGCGCCCTTGCTAATATCTGCACGTCATTCGGTGCCCGGAAGCCATTCGTCACTGTCGAATCAAGACGCAATTGTTATTTGGAAAGGAATATTGTGTCAGTCTTGACTGTGCGACTCGTAAACATGAAGTTGAGCGGCGCATTCTTCGGATAAATAGTCGTTTTACAACTTCGTAAGTACGTTCTGGCGTGGCGTAATGGGTGGCGTACTCGGTGAGAGATCAATAGGTGGCGAGTTCAAATCCCGTGAAGCGGTGTTTCTTTTAATTTTTTGGTAATTTTTATTGTGAATGCGCGTTATTTTACCTATATAAATATTTATTTATGGCGATTAGGCACCCCAGCTTTATCCCTGGGAAGCCATTTTGCGCAGAGTACTGGGACGGTGCCACTCCAGCGTCCCAGTACCTGCGTTGGGAGGCGCTGGTACCACATCCATGCTGGGCACATAATCAGGCGTGGCGCTGGACTCTGGTACCCAGTGGTGCTCGTTTTTGCAATAAGGCAGGTAGTCTGCACTCGTGGAAGCCCCCAAGGGGAGGTACCTATTCGCCAGCTGTTTCAAGATTTCTTCATCGGAGAGCCCAGCAGACCTTTCCTTGGGATTCAGACGGACAATAGTGTGTCTCCTAGGAGATCTCCTAGGAGATTCTTTAGAATGTTTTATTTGGCCCATGGTCGCATCTGCCCATCGACAGCATTACGGACCACATCCGATTGTTGTATGGCTAAGGTATGGCTGTATATACGTATGGCTGATTTCCTTAATAAGTAGAGCAATTTTCCTTCTAAGCCACTTTTCGACTCGCTGCGTACGCCATCTGTTAAGTATAGAGTTCTTGGCTTCAAGAAGCCTAGCTAGGTGACTGCCCATGCAGTCTGTTTAAAGGACCCTGTGCACCACCATAGTGGCAGGTTTAACGTCTGCCTTAGGCTGCTCGAGAAGCTGACCAAGGTCATCGTAGTTTTTTCATCGCGCTTTCGAATTTCTCAAAAAGCGTCCCAATCATCAATTTCTCAAACTCGCGGTGGCGGTGCCTTGATGTCGAGAGAGACTGACACAATAAAATGGTCGCTCTACGTTCTCATGCAAGTTCTGCCAGAGTGGGCGCTCGATGTTCCTGACAAAAGCCAGGTCCGGCGTAGTGACCCTCACTACCTAATTGCCCAGACGTGTGAGAAAGTTGTGATCAGTAACCAGTAACAGGTTAGGACTATGAGTATGCTGCAGATTGTGGAATGTCTAATGGTGCGCAATGAAGTCACCACCTACTGTAAACGGAGCCGAGCTGGCCATTTTGGAATCACTGCACAGAAGCACATTGAAAGTTTACGAGTGTTTCATGGTGAGCTATAAACATTCAGTAGGTAGAGGCGCTCATTAAGCCGAGAGTTTGGAATCAGCTCAATAAATATGTGTTCTACCTTTATACTCGGACGTACCTCGCGAACCTCAAAAGATAAATCTTTTGAAACTGGAGTGGCGACCCCTCCTTTTCTTTCCCACCAGCAGGTGATGGAGCGAAAACCATAGAGGATCACCTCTGCTTTAAGGGCCTCCTGGACGAGTATTACTACTAGCTTGTCTGCCGGCGAGCTAATGTACTGCTGCACGACTGCCTTAATTTCGAGGTAGCTCGCACATATACATTTAAGAATTCACAATTCCTTATTTAGCAGTGCCATGATTGTTAATTAGGTTTTGTTCCACCACTGCCACCCTTGCAGAGAGGGTCTGAAAGACAGAGTTCACACCAGCAAAAGCGTCCTTAATTTCAAGTACCACTCCTCTAAATTTAGCTTTTCTAGACATCTCCCAGGGGGTCAGCGCCCTTTCGCTTACCACCTCTAGGTTGCGTGTCTGCCTGCTGAACGTTCACTGCCACGTCCGCCATGCGTTCGCGCTGTCTAATTTCCTCAACTAGAGCTTTAATTTCCTCGAGGTCACTCCTCAGAGTAGCATTCTCACGCTCTAGCTGCTGTATTTTAGCGGTATCTTGCTCTGGCAGCTGGCGCTGCACAATAGTGCGCGATTTACGTTGCTGACCAACTCTATCAGGCCAGGTACGTCCTTGCAGAATCCGGACAAAAGAGGGCGATCGATTCCCCGAGCGAGAGCAGTGACCCGCAGCCCGCCCAGGGGTACCAGGTTTAGCCCCTTGATTGAACCCAGACACGGTGCTTTCTGTGGCATTAACTTTCCACGCTGCTTGTTTGCTCTTCTGCGTTGTCGCCTTTTACGCGTAACGATGTAAAGAACCTGGTACCTCCTTTTGCAGGCCCGATCCGCCGTCGGATGCACTCCTCCACAGATTGCGAACGTTGCCTGGCAGATGAGGTATTCAGGAAGTGATCAGACCCACACTTCCTGCAAGTGATGAAGATACGAGTGGGATAAACGTCCGAGCGATGCCCCAGCCTACCCCAGGTTCGACAGCGTCGATCTGTCGTCGGTAGAGGGTGAACCAGATCGAGGCCGTCCCACACACAACGTAGTTTGGAACTTTCATTCCGTCAAAGAGGATGGTTACCGTCGGCGTTTGTTTCACGCACCCTACACCAAGAACCTTGAGGTTTCAATCGCGCACAAAGAGCTCACCAGTGTGGTCGTCATAGAGGTCGGCTAAGTACCCGAGCAACTTCTCTACACGTATCCCCAGCATGCGTCACGTAAGTTGACACTTCGGAGAGGTTTTCTAATACCTGAATTTGTTTCACTTTAGCATACGATTCCGCGTTCTTAGTGTGCGTCATGCTGATCAAAAAATGTTCTGTGTTTTGTTGGCACAAACAATATCCTTTTCGGCCTGCGGCGTGCTGATCAGAAAAATGTTCTGAGTTTCATTGGCACAAACAATATCCTTCTCAGCTTGCGGCGGGCACAGACAAGCAGCCATCACCAAAGCATCGGTAACCTCAAGCCGACTGACCTTGCACACGTCCATGCCTTCCGTGGGGTGGACGACAACCTGGTATTGGTATTTACGCAATCACGGCAGACACGAAGCAGCTATGAGCTTGTGTATAGGCCCCTTCGGCTGCGCTGTGTGGGTGACACTATTACCGGCATTGAGGCCAGGGCTGTCACCGGACGTAAAACCCTGCCGCCTCTTCTTCCATGAGTGGGCAACGATCCATCTGAAGGCTCCTTCCTCCTGTCTGGACATGTCTTCGCCGAAGACCATGTCTACAAGCGGCATCTTCACAGCGTCTCACGTGGCAGGCCAAGCACAGAGCCAACGTTGCACGGCGCAAAAAACCCCAATAAAAGGTCAAGAATGTGGCCTACCCGATCAAATATGGTATCCACTTGATCCTAGAGATAAAGTGATTCAGATTAGCTCAAAAAACCAGGTCGATCGAGAAACTTTCTGCCAACAACATTTAAAAAAGCAGGAGCCGATGCAAGCACGTCTGCTTCAAGTTCGGCAAGTGGCGTCCCGTCCTCAAAGCCCTCATTACCATTCGTCGAGTCCTCACAATGATGCAGCAAACGCGTATCGTACATTTTTGGCATCTGCTAGCCTTAAACCAGTCCACCCATTGAGGTTCCTAATATACACTAGTGGGCGTTAGTTTCTATGGGAGCTGCAACGCGCGGCGCTTCAGCGACTATGGGAATGGTGGTTAGTAGACACATTTGTCTAATCTTCGTACTTCTGGCCTGCTTTTGGCTCTGTGTGTGTGTGTATGTGTGTGTGTGTGTGTATGTGTGTGTGTGTGTGTGTGTGTGTGCTTAACTTGGGGCAGTTTTCTCACGAAACAAAAATCAGCAAATGTTCACCAGTCACGCTTCACCACCTAATTCTGTTAGACTTAACTTTCCGAATCGGGTCACGAAGTTTTAAGTATTAAAAGGTTGAATATTTCTTCCAAAACAAAACCAAAACACAGCAGTAAACGAAGCCACAAGTACGATTCGCCAGCCGCAAGTACGAAGACTAGGCAAATGTGTGTACTACCCATCGTTCCCATGGTCTCTGAACGATCACAGCGACATAGTCCCCTCTAGTTAATTTTCGAACACTCTATGACCCCTACACCTTCCAGAGAGGTACGACGACTAAATTGTCCTGGAAGCGTCTGGCAATCCTCGGCCTTCCCTCGGGTCGAAAGAACCGTCTCATCCGAGAAAAACCAACGTCAACCAGAAGTGCGCCACGGGGGGAGGGGGGGAGGCTCGTGGCAGCCCGAAAAGAACGCTAGCGTCTATTTGTCGTACATAACCTTACCTAGGAGAAGGGTTTCCTGGTGGTTTTTTGATGGTGTTGCCGTGACGTCGAAGCGGAGCAATTTGAAATGCCGCCAACGCTGTTTCGCCAGCGCAGAAATTTTGGCGAGGCCCTATCCTCATTCTCAAGGACTGGAGAACTTAGGCGTCTCTTCCTTTAGCTAACCACAACCTCTATCTTCAAGCTAGTGCCTTAATTGAACGTTCAGAAAGTACCATTTATGGTGCTTTGTCGCCGCAAGTCGTGCAGCTTTGTGTAGACAACGCAGTACACGAACCCGTGCCTCGTAACGATTTAGTCAACGTCATGGGGACAGCGCTTGCTCGGTGGATGGACTATGTATTAAACCGGTGCCTCGTAACGATTTCGTGAGCTTCGTTGTGACTGCTCGATCGACAGACGCCGAAGGCTGTAATACGCTGCCTTGGACCAACAGGTAGACAGTCGTCTCAATTATTTGTAGCTGTGCTGGCACTGTCGGTCGCTATTCCGTACGTAATAGCCAGAGATACCTGTACATATGAGACAGCGTGATAATATTGAGCTATGCTGGTGAGAATCGAGAAGACTTTCGCAGAGGGTTTCCATGTAGATAACAAAAAGTGCTGAATTTCTTGGCACCTGTTTAGCATCCTGAAACTTGTGTATCTTGCTCCGGGTCATTTTATCCTTGCGCTAATATGCTGGAACGGTGAAATTAGATACTTTCGCGTTGGCCACTTGGAATTGAGAGAGTAAACGGGGTAGTTTTAATGACCGCCCATGCTTAGGTTGAAACATGCGTACGCTCGCTTTTGTAGAATTGAACTGCGATTAGTTCCTACCAATGAAAATGATTGCTTCAAGCGCGTCGAGAGGTATTCGACAAACACTTTTGCTTTCCGCAGCATACGCACAAGGAGGTGAGGCCGGACTTGTGAACGTCAGTTCTGTAAATTCGTTTTTTGTTTTTACTGCGTTCTTCTCCGCAGCATACGTACACGACGGTCAAACCAAACGTGCCAGTGTTTTAACGTGTGCTTCTCCGCCGCCCATATTATGACGGTGAAGCAAAACTTGACTGTCACTTCGATCATTTTGTGCTTGTTTACCGTGCGCTTCTCCGCAGCGCACGCACAAGGCAGTGAAGCTGATCCTATTCGCGCTTTGCATTGTTTGCTTTATTTGCACCCTAGATATGAGCTTTCCATGTTCAAATCACCCCATATTTTTCTTTGCATTTATCCAACGATTTCATTTTTTAATTATGTGGACGTATTTGTCATGGACTTGCCACCAAAATCCTAAGCTCTCATATTATGGAAGAACATGTCATCATTGGTGCCCTCTACACACTGCTGTACCGGGGAATGGACACGTCAGCTGTTTCTCACGCTAATACAAACTTTAATCATCAGAAGGGCCATGGGATGAATTCGCAAGTAACTATTCAGTTGAGCTGACCTCCCGAAATCCCAGAGATGGATCGTGCATCGTGGCACCACTGCAGACTAACACATACCCAAATTTACCGACATACCCAAACTACACTCCGCATTATACCAAGCCGAGCATCCCTAGAACTTAGCGGTGCGAACACTGACACATATGTACGTGTATTCTTCGTGTCTCTAGGAGGCGAACGTAATACGGGGCATCCTATGCACATTGATCCGTGACGTGGCACAAGCATCGCCCGGACACCATTTCGGTGGTCTGGCCATTCGTGAGCGCTGTACTGGGCTAGGGTATGTTCTGTGAGCGCTGTGTCTTCACTAAGCTCGTGCGTCATAAGAGAAGTGTCAAAGGTCTCTACTGTGAGAGCCACCCTCTTTAGTACACATACAGCACTGTCTTGTGCGTGGTGCGTAATTATTACGTGGAAAAACTTCGAACAAGTGTATTTGCGTGTATGGATAGGTGGTACTCACCGTGGTTGCGCGCCACCCAGCAGCGACAGTGGTGAACTGTGCCTTACTTGGTTGTCACAGCCAGGCGAATAAGAAGTCAGGGTATCAGAATATTGCCTCGTTAGGTTTCTTTTATTTAGCAAAGGTGCTGAATCACGGTTGAAGACCGCAGAGGTAACAGCACGGCGAATGATGTAGTGGTCTCACCACATTACCACTGAGGCATCCTGCTTTTCCATGACGGTGTTTACCAGATTCACCAAGGCTAACACGACAAAGGAAACACGATTAGAAATGAACGCAAAGCCAGTCTACCTTTCCTACAACAGCGATCGTGCTGTACAGCAGAGTTTGCCACGCTCCGTAGTCTGCTGACATCTCCTCCCATTCTTAAGAGTTTCGACCCAACAGCTGCAGTGGAAGTTCACACAGACGCTAGCGGGGTTGTTCTTGGCGCTGTCTTCTCCCAACGCAAGCCGGGCTACTTTGAATACATCGTCGCTAATGCGAGTCACGTCCTTACTAAAGCTGAAGCCAATTAGAGCGTCACTGAAAAAGAGTGCTTAGCCTTTGTGTGCGTGCTTCGCAAGTTCCGCCCTTATTTGTACGGTCGCCCATTCAACCTGGTAACGGGGTACCATGCACTTTGTTGGCTTGCCACATTGAAAGATCCTTCTGGCCGCCTAGCTCAGTGGGCACTGTAAATCCAGGAGTACGACATTCGCGTCATCTATCGCAGCGGACGCAAGCAGTCTGACGCCGATGCCCTGTCCCGTTCGCCTTTAGCTCCCGGCTTGGCCTGCGGAACCACTAGTAGCAAGTCTGTCGCATCCCTCGACCTCGACTGATTTACCAGTGAACAACACAAGGACCCGTGGATCGCTACGCTTTTTGACTGTCCTTCTGCATCGTCAACCACTGTGGTACTCCGATCTCTCCAACGTCAAGGTGCTCGTTTCGTCATTCGTGATCGCATGCTACACCGATGCAACTACGTCCCGGAAGGTCCTAAGTGGCTCTTGGTTGCCCCTGCAGCTTGCGATCACATATATGCGCCTCCTGTCACGACGATTCCTAATGTGGTCATGCCGGAGTTTTCAAAACTTATGAACGCATTCACCATAGGTTCTACTGAAACGGAATGAATAATTTTGTTAGAAAACTCGTTATGGGCTGCCCTGACTATCAACGCCACAAATAACTGCTTTGCCTTTCGTCCGGTGTGCTTCAACCGCTTCGATGCCCTTCCAAAACCTTTCGATCGGATCGAAATTGATCTCTATGGCCCACTACCGACAACATCAGATGAACGTCGGTGGATCATAGTCGCTGTGGACCACTTAACACTCTATGCTGAGACCACCGCCCTTTCAAGC
This sequence comes from Rhipicephalus annulatus, assembly GCA_013436015.1. NCBI lineage: Eukaryota > Metazoa > Arthropoda > Arachnida > Ixodida > Ixodidae > Rhipicephalus > Rhipicephalus annulatus. Next base: position 11,528 of record WOVY01000027.1, read on the forward strand.
GCCACTCCGCGTGACGTAGCGTGCTTCGTCCTCCATCGCTTCATACTATGACATGGTGCACCTCGAGAACTACTAAGTGACCGAGGTCCAGCCTTCCTATCAGAAGTCGTCACGTCTCAGTTTTCTGAACGCCTTGTTGTTCATCGCAAGACCACGGCACACCACCCGACCACTAACTGACTCACGGAGAGATTTAACCGCACACTCGGCGATATGCTCGCGATATATGTGTCATCTGATCATACTAATTAAGATCGCATTCTTCCATTCATCACGTTCACATACAACACCATGGCCCAGTCTACCACTGAATGTTCACCTTTCTTTCTTCTTTATGGACACGAACCAGCCCACACCATCGACATTCTCCTTTCATACCGTCCTTACGCATCCGAATGCCCATTTGTGTCCGAAGCTGCCCGAAAAACGGAAGAGTGTCGTGAACTCGCACGCTCTTTACGTCACAAGAGCAGCAGCGCCAGAAAAAAAACCAAAGCCGACTTTCCACAAAGCAACAGTTATTCCCCAGGATCACTTGTATGGCTGGCTGTTGTTCCTTACCAAACCTCCGGCCTTTCCTCAAAACACGTCCCAAAGTACGAGGGCCCATACCACATATTGGAGCAAACCTCTCCGGTGTATTTTCTCATTGAGCCACTTTCCCCATCTGACGACATGCTCCGGCGTGGACATGACATCGTCCACGTCACCCGCCTTAAGCTATATCATAGCATCGTAGTCCTCTGCCTCCAGACTCTTAGGTCGTCAGGATGGCTCTTTTTCGGCGGAGGAAAATAGTGAAGAAGAAAACGCATCGTTGGCAAGCAACATCGCCACTGATTGAGTAGTGGGTTCTGGGCTTGTCTCGCTCGCCTCGTGGTGATCATCGCCAGCACCTGCTTGACCGTTGCTCTGTCCCGATCGTGTTATATATATATATATATATATATTGTAGGCATTCATTAGGCACATCTACTATCTTTACACATATTTATCATCATGAGTGATCCTCATCTTCTGCTGTGGGGACTTGGCTTGTCTGAGTTCTGTGCCTTGGGCGTGGTCACTTCATCGTGTCTTTTGGGCCTAATAAAGGTTGCCTTCACCGTTACATCACAAGTGGTGGAGTGTGCTCTACGATCTTCCGTCCTCTCCCAGCCCGATCTGCTTCCTGGAGCTCCGCTCAGGTCGTCGTTTGTGCCAGGTGTCCGGTAACATGCCTCAGGACGAGCCAACCGGCGCTTCTGCGTCTACCTCCATGGCCCCGGCTACCACGGCCTATCCATCGTGAATTATCGCCACGCACCAGCGTGAACCGCCCACGTTTGCCGGACTTCGAGGTGAAGATGTGGAGGATTTGTTGGACTAGTTCAATTCAGCGAGTTCCACTAACAACTGGTATCATCCTACCAAGCTTCGCCGTGTTTCTATCTCGTAGGCGTAGCGAAAACATGATTTTTCAATCATGAAACGGACATTACGGACTGGACACGTTTCAAGCAACAGCTTCACCAAATTTTCGGCACCCTCGTGGTTCGTTCAGCTCTCGCGAAGAAGACACTGGATTCTCGCAAGCAACAATGCGGTGAGACCTACACACAGACATAGTGGATGTGCTTGCTCTCTGTCACCGTTTCAGCGCGTCTATGTCTGAATCAGAGAGAGTTCGTCATCTATTGAAAGGGATTGCACGGTCGCGTTAAATGCCTTGGTCATACAAAACCCGACTACAGTCACTGACGTTGTTCCCGCGTGCCAACGCCTAGAGGAACTTGAATCCCAACGGTTACCGCTGGACAGCGCTGAAAACACTACCACGACTGATGCCTCATTGTGTGCCATGATCCGGGCGATTATACGGGAAGAGCTGCAATCTTTCGGCCTCTCAATGACACCGAATCCACTTCCCCCTCCAACACTGTTTTGCGCGACGTTATCAAAGAGGAGTTGGCGTCCATGACCGGGCCAGCGTATGTAGACTCTCTAGAACTCGACTCCAGCCGACGTACGCACAAGTCCTCGCTGACTCACCACCCGTCGTACAACCGATGCCTGCCCACTCAACGCCTGTCCCGCTAGCTTCGTTCACTCCGAGTGCGCCTAGCCAGCCCTTTCACCCACCGTGGCGGCCGCCTCGTCCGATCTGTTATTACTGCGGCTGTCGGGGCCACATTGCACGCATCTGTCAGAAGTGTCAGCAGGACGAGCGTCGTGTATTCGACACCTACGGACGGATGATCGGACAAGCTGGTACGCTTTCCAACATCGTCCTTATGATCCGCCACTACGTCGCTCACCGTCTCCAACTGCGACTTCTGAGCCAACCAGTTCTTACCATTCTACTAGACGCCGCTCACCTTCATCCCTCCGCCATTCCACGTATTCATTGCGACCTGTCTCGCAATTCACCAACCAACGCCCGGAAAACTAACCTTTGCAGTGTTTGGAGGAAAAGCTGCATCGAACAAGACAGAAATTCCTCCAGTGCGTCTATATATTATGATATCTGTTTTAATAGAAGGTGTGTACGTGGACGCTTTAATAGACATTGGTGCTTGTTTGTCTGTGATTGATCATTCTTTGTTCTCACGTCTGCGAAAAGTCACCACCCTTTATGATAGACCTACACTGCACGCTGCTCAAGGGGACGCCATTAGACCTGCCGCTATGTGCACCGCTCGTGTTTTCATAGCTGGTCTTTTCATTTTGTACAATATGCTGTGCTGAGTTCGCGTGCTCACGACATTATATTAGGCTGGGATTTTCTGTCTACGGCGAACGCTTCCATCTGCTGTCGAGAAAATGTTGTTCATATGATGGAAACTGACTATGCCCTGTATGCGGATGACAAGCCCGTTCGCTTGCTCACTGCTGAAGAGACCGAGCTAGCACCTGGTCATCAGCGGATAGTTGCCATCACTTCTAATGTGATCGACTCCGGTTACGTGTTTGTCCAACCATCTGCACGCGGTCTTGCAAGAGGTATAGCCCTTGCTTCAGGTCTAGCGCCATTCCACAATGGCTCCGGACTTCTCTACGCTGCAAACCAGACTTCTGAGAAAATTTTCATTCCTAAAGGCACCATGATGCCTTGCGTTTCTGAATCTCAACCTGTCTCTGTTGTCCCGCTTATGCCAGCGTGTCTTGACCTTCCTTCTATTGGGCGTTCATCAAGCGTTTCTGTTTTTGCTGCGACTGTTAGTCCAGAACTGACCTCTTCACAGACAGATGAGTTGCTTCCCTAGCTACAAAAGCATAGGAGATTGTTTGATGCCCATTCCTCATCTCTGGGATAGACGTTCATTATTAGGCATCGTATCCAGACCAAAGGCACTTCTATAGTACGCCGTCTACCATATCGCGTCTCTTCGTTCGAGCATGAGATCATTGAACAAAATGTAGCCGATATGCTGCGACGGAACATTATACGTCCCTCGACGAGTTCTCGGTCATTCCCTGTTGTTTTAGTAAGGAAAAAAGATGGCTCCGTGCGATTTTTCGCAGACTACGGAGCACTTAATAGGATTAACCACAAGGATGTTTACCCCATGCCGCGCATAGACGATGCTTTGGATTCACTGCAAGGTGCTGAGTTCTTCTCAAGCCCAGACCTGCGTTCAAGTTACTGGCAAATACCCATGCACGAGGATAAAGAAAAGACCGCGTTTTCAACACCAGATGGGCTGTACAAATTCAACGTTGTGCCATTCGGCCTTTGCAATGCTCCAGCAACATTCTAGCGGATGATCGACACAGTTTTACGAGGCTTGAAGTGGAAGACTTGCTTGTGCTATTTAGACATTATCGTTATTTTCTCGTCAACCTTCCCTCAGCACTTGTAACGACAGGATGAAGTTCTTACGTGCCTTGCAAACGCAGGTCTTCAGCTGAACACCAAGAAGTGCCGTTTTGCGAGCGAGACGATTAAAGTGTTAGGCCACATCATTAGCAAGGACGGTATTCGTCCCGGTCCTGACAAGATTTCCGCTGTCCATCACTTCCCGCGTCCTGAAAAAGCCAAAGATTTGCGCAGTTTCCTCGGCCTCGCTTTTTATTTTCGCCGATTCATTCGAAACTTCGCCTTAATAGCTTCACCATTGCACAAGTTTGTCGGATCAGGCGTCGCCTTTGTGTGGTCTCCTGAGTGTGAAGCGGCGTTTGCCCAACTGAAGTGTGCACTCACATCCGAACCAGTCCTCTGCCATTTCGACGAAACCGCGCCTACGCTCCTGCATGAAGACGCTAGTGGTCGAGGCATTGGTGGAATTCTCCTACAGCGAGACAAATCTTCACGTGAGAAAGTCGTCGCATACGCGAGCCGTGCACTGACTCCTGCCGAAAAGAATTATACCATCACCGAACAGGAGAGCCCAGTGGTCGTATGGTCGATACAAAAGTTTCGACCTTATCTCCACGGCCACCACTTTACTGTGGTTACGGACCATCACGCCTTGTGCTGGCTCTCGACAATCAAGAACTTGTCCGGCCGCCTTCGTCGCTGGATTCTTCGCTTACAAGAATACGACTTCACGATCACATACAAGTCAGAAAACAAGCATCAAGACGCCGACGCACTTTCGCGTTGCCCGCTCTCTTTGGAGCAGCTTAACAAACCCGCCACTACCGCACTCGAGAAGCTTTCGGCCGTCTCTTCCCTACATGTTTCTTCAATAACTACTGTGGACGCAATTTCTGCAAGCGAGTGTGGTTTGTTCTTATCTCACCAACGTGCTGACCCTTACTGTCGCCGCATCATGGGCCGTCTGGACGGGACTTGCCGGCCCCCTAACGCCCGTCTTCGCCGACAGTTGACGCAATTCAAGCTCAACCAGCACGTCCTGTACCGTCATATCTACCACCCTGATGGTCAACGCTGGGAGCTCGTTCTACCTCGCTCTCTTCGGGCTCAAGTCCTCAAGACATATCACGACGACATGTCTGCTGGACATATGGGCTTCCAGAAAACGTATGACCGCATAAGATGTCACTCCTACTGGCCGGGCTTGTCCACCTGTGTCGCAAAATACGTTGCCTCGTGCGCCCTTTGTCAGCGTCGCAAGCTACCTACATCAACTCGAAGTGGAAAATTACAACCACTCCCGTGTCCCCTGCATTCATTCGAGGTAGTTGGCATTGACCTGTATGATCCACTTCCTATGACTGTCACGGGCAATCGATAGATAGTTACAGCTGACGACAACCTGACCCGCTACGACGAAACAGCTCCCGCGCCTTCTGCATCAGCTTCGGAAGTGGGCGACTTCATCCTTCGAGCAATAATCCTTCAACACGGAGATCCTCGTGTAATCCTGAGTGACCATGGAAGGGTACTTCTTTCAGAACTCGTCGAAGAAGTCCTCAAGGCAGCCGGCACTACACACAAAACAAGCTTCAGTTACTATCCTCCGACGGACGGCCTGACTGAGCGCTTTCATCGTACACTGTCAGATATGATAGCGATGTATATCGAACCCGACCACAGAAACTGAGACACCATTTTGCCATTTGTCACTTTTGCGTATAATACCTCTGTACATCGCACAACCGGTTACTCGCCGTTCTACCTCGTCCACGGTCGCTTCCCCTCTTCTTTCCTCGATGTTTCGTTCTTCTCTGCGCCTGTCAAACCACATTCATTTTCAAGTGAAGAATACATGTCTCGTCTACTTCATTGCCGCCAGCTGGCTCACGCCAACACTGAAGCCAAGCAACAGGATCGCAAGCTAGAATATGATGCCTCTCATTGTACCGTGTCTTTCAGCCCTGGCGACGAAGTCCTCCTTCTTACACCCATTCGCACTCCCAGACTGTGCGAGAAGATTCAATTACGTTTCATTGGCCCCTACACTGTCTTGGAGCAAACGTGTCCAGTGAATTATCGCGTGGCACCCGTTATTCTCCCGACGGACCACCGCTACAGGGCAGCAAGAAATAGTCCACGTATCCCGCATGAAGCCTTTCATACGGCGTTCTTCTTCGCTTTAAAGTGCGGCCAAAAACTGCGGTCAGGATGACCGCTTTCACGTGGGGGGGGGAGTTAGTGTAGGCTTTCATTAAGCACATCTACTATCTTTACACGTATTCATCATCATGAGTGGTCGTCATCTTCTTCTGCTGTGGGCACTTGGCTTGTCTGAGTTCTGTGCCTTGGGCATGGTCACTTCATCGTGTGTTCTGGGACTAATAAAGGTTGCCTTCACCGTTACATCACAATATAGGTATGGGATATGGCACAACGGGAGCGTTGTCATCAAGGATAAATATTGATACAAAACTGCCGCTAAACACGGCTGCATGAAAGAGAAGGACGAAGTGGGTTTTCCGTTGGATGCTGGTCTGGCGCCATCTTGCTCGTCAGGTTCTGTGCGCTGTAAATAGATCATTAAATAAGTTACTCGTCACATTATTGGTGGAGGTGGACGACCCCCGTACTTCGATGGAGACGCACAGTGGTCGCACCATCGGCGACCTTTCGACTGCTTTGACTGTTGGTACTTCCTCTACGCCGCCATAATCAGTCCAAGCCACCACCTACATGACACTCCCGCACCTACGGGATGCCGGCACTTTCTCCGGTGATGGTACGAACGATCTCGATACTTGGCTGAAGCGGTACGAGCGTGTCGGTGCTACTCACGGCTGGGATCCCACGCTCATGCTCGCCAACCTGCTTTTCTACCTGGACGGCACTCCCCGAACATGGCTTGAAAGCCACGAAGCCGACATAACGAGCTGGGATCTGTTCAAAGAAAAGATACGGGACCTGTTTGGCGATTCATCTGGTCATCAGCTCACTGCAAAGAAGACTCTTGCCACACGAGCCCAGTCTTCTACCGAATCGTACGTCTCTTACATTCTTGACGTCTTGGCCCTTTGTTCCAAGGCCGACCAGTCCATGTCGGAAGACGAAAAGGTTAACCACGTCTTAAAAGGCATTGCTGACGATGCTTTCAACCTGCTGGTTTTTAACAACGTCTCGAGCATCGACACAATACTTAAAAAATGCCGACCTCTCGAACAAGCTAAAGCCCGCCGCGTAGCCCAAAGCATCGTGCGTCTTCCGAACACAGCGGCCGCTTCTTCGTGTGACGACGCCTTCCACCAGGCCCCTCGATGGGAATACCTTACACGCATCATTCGTTGAGAGGTCAAGGCAGCACAACCAGTAGCCACGCCATTACCTACGCCTGCGCCTTCCCGGCCACGATCTCTTTAATACAAGCGGTCGTTCGTCAAGAGCTATCGAATGTCGTTCTACATGCTGTTCCTACCGTATACTCTGCTGAGTTCATAACGTACCCCTTCTGCACCTCGCATACAACACAATCCGTCCGAATGGCGTACTCTTGATGACAGGCCCATATGTTTTAACTGTCGACGCGTTGGTCATATCGCTCGTCACTGCCGCAGCCGCTGGGCTCCAACGTCCCTATATACACCTCAGTATCACACCACTTCTGCTCGCCAGTCGTCCCCATCATTTTCTCCATCAACGCCGACCACATTTTCCGCTCCTACAGCACCTCTGAGCAGACCTCGCTACGACCGGTCACCGTCCTCTGCTCGTCGTCAGTCCCGGTCGCCCCCACAACGCCGTGCTGCCTCCCCGACCTATTCGCAGCATCTCCGACCAGAAAACTAGGCCGTGCAGCTTCTGGAGGTGGAGCTGCGTTGACAACCTTCGTGAGAAATTCTCAATAAACGTTAACAACGAACCGGAACCTTTTGGATGTTACTGTCGACAATGTTCGTGTCAGTTCATTGATAGATACTGGCGCGCATGTGTCCATTATGAGTGCTAACCTTCGCCGCCGACTCAGAAAAGTTGTCGCTCCCGCCCTCAACCGAGCTGTCGCCGATGGAGGAACTGCCGCAATTCATGGAATGTGCTCTGCGCTAGCGTCTATAGGGGAGAGAAGCACTGTCGTTCTTTTCGCCGTTATCAAAAATGCCATCATGAACTCATTCTTGTTATGGATTTTCTAGCCACGCACTTTGCCCTTATAGATTGTTCAGCTGGCTCTCTCCATCTCAATTTACCCCTCTTTTCCGACCCGCCTAGCCCACCGCAAGCCAGCCTCTGCGGCAATGATTTCACGCGCCTCCCTCCTAACTCTGTCACACATGTCGACTTTTCCTCCACGCCGCAAGTACCTGATAGTGATTACATGGTGGCCCCGATTCCTGCAGCGATGCTTACGCATGAGGTTGCTGTGCCGCATATGATTCTGACGATCAATAGAAACCGCACCTTCCTTCCACTGGTCAACGGTTCACTCATCATCCAAGTTCTGCCACAGGGTATCTCCCTGGCCTAAATTACTGCTCTCCAAGATGACCATGTCAAGCCCTTCAGAGTTGACGATTGCTGCAGCTCAGTCAGTGGTTCTACTTCATCACATTCTTGGGGCGCCGATATCGAGCGAATGGTGTCATCGGACCTCATGTCTGAGCAAGCTGCAGCGCTTTGCCACGTTCTTGAGGGCTATCATAGCATTTTCGACTTTGCCAGCAACTCTTTAGGCCAAACGACCATTGTCACCCATCGCAAAAATACTGGCCATGCAACCCCCCTTCACCGACGCCCCTACCGTGTGTCTGCGTCGGAGCGTGCAATATTACAAAATGAAGTCGGCAAAGAGCTTGCGAAAAACATTATAGAGCCTTCATGCAGCCCCTGGGCTTCTCCAGTCATCCTTGTTAAAAAGAAAGATAGAACATGGCGCTTTTGTGTCGATTACCGTCACCTTAACAAATTTACTAAAAAAGACGTTTATCCTTTACCTCGCATCGACGACGCCCTCGACTGCCTGTACGGTGCCACTTATTTTTCAACTATTGACGTTCGGTCAGGGTACTAGCAGATAGCTGTCGACAAGATAGACCGCGAGGAGACCGCATTCATCACTCCTGATGGTCTTTATCAGTTTAAGGTGATGCCCTTTAGACTCTGCAATGCACCAGCCACACTTGAAAGAATGATGGACTCATTGCTCCAAAGGCTGAAATGATCCACCTGCTTGTGTTACCTTGACGATGTTATTGTCTTTTCGCCCACATTCGACTCGCATCTTGATCGTTTGTCAGCTATTCCGGACGTTTTTCGTCAAGGCGGACTAAAGCTTAACGCCTCCAAGTGCCGCTTCGCTCGTCGTCAAATTTCCGTGCCCGGTCACCTTTTCGATGCCCAAGGCGTGCGTCCAGACCCAGAAAAAATTCGCGCAGTCACGAACTTTCCCGTTCCAAAGATCACAAAGGATGTCCGCAGTTTTGTGGGGTTGTGCTAATATTTCAGACGCTTTGTTAAGGGCTTTGCGACCATTGCACGCCCACTCACATACCTCTTGAAGAAAGACGCCTCATTTACCTGGGGCCATGACCAAGCGTCATCGTTTTCGCAACTTACGACATTGCTTACATTGCCACCAATCTTGGCTCACTTTGATCCATTAGCCCCAACCGAGGTTCACACAGACGCCAGTGGACACGGCATAGGTGCTGTGCTATTGCAGCAACAACGCGGACACTACCGTGTTATAAGCCTACGCAAGTTGACTGCTATCTACAGCGGAGCGCAACTATTCCATCACGGAGCGCGAGTGCCTCGCCCTTGTATGGGCAGTCGTCAAATTTCGCCCATACCTGTACGGGCGCTCATTCCGTGTTGTCATGGATCATCTCATCACGCGCTCTGCTGGCTAGCCTCCATGAAGTACCCCACGGGACGTCTCGCTCGTTGTGCTCTACGCCTTCAAGAGTACACGTTCTCTGTAATGTACAAAACCGGGCGATTACATCAGGATGTGGATTGTTTATCCCGCTACCCTGTTGACGAAGCTACCGATACTGACGCTATCACGGACGTTTTTTCCGTGTCGAAGCTGTTAAACATTGCCGAAGCGCAACGTCGGGATGCTTCTTTACGAGCCATCATTGACAAACTGGAGCCAACGCCTCGCGACCCGTCCCTACGAATGTTTTTGGTGAAAGATGGGATCCTATATTGCCGCAACCTTGATTCCTTCGGATCAGACTTACTTCCTGTCTTCCCAGCGCACTTGCGTTCCACTGTTCTGCATCAACTTCATGACGCTCCCATGACGGGCCATTTGGGCGTTTCTCGCACATACAATCGGGTACGACGTCGGTTTTTTTGGCCTGGACTTCCCCGCTATGTTCGACGCTATGTCGCCGCTTGTGAGCCCTGTCAGCGTCGCAAAACGCCGTCTGCCCTTCCAGCTGGCTACCTTCAGCCGATCGACGTTCCCAAGGAGCCTTTCTTTTGAGTTGGTCTCAACCTGTTGGGCCCTTTTCCACTCTCCACAGCTGGAAATGAATGGATTGCTGTTGCCACAGACTACGCGACGCGGTACGCAATCACACGAGCACTCCCGACCAGCTGCGCTACCGACGTTGCGGACTTTCTGCTATACGACATTATATTAGTGCACGGTGCTTCCCGTCAACTTCTCACCGACCGTTGCCGCACATTCTTATCAGCTGTCGTTCATGAAATCCTGAGGTCTTGCCATACCAAGCACAAATTTACTACTTCGTACCATCCCCAGTCAAAAGGCCTCATGGAGCACTTTAACAGGAGCCTAACCGATATGCTTGCCAAATACGTTGCGCCAGACCACCATGATTGGGACATTCATTTGCCGTATGTGACGTTGGCCTACAATTCATCTCATCACAACACTGCCGGATATTCGCCCTTCTATCTACTATATGGCCGGGACCCAACTCTACCTTTAGACACGTTACTACCTGCGGCCACTGAATATGCTAGTGAAGCCATTGCCCACGCCAGCCACGCGCGCCAAGTCGCCCGTAACCGTCTACAGGCTTAAGAAGCGCACCAACAGCAGCTCTACAATTCTCACCATAGGGACGTGTACTTTTCTCCAGGTTCTCTCGTGCTCACCTACTCGGCGTGTGGGACTGTCTGAAAAATTGTTGTCGCCCTAAACTGGACCATTTCGTATCGTTCGCCAAGTGACAGACGTCACGTACGAGATTGTTCCAACCAATCCAACAAAATCGTCGTCAGCTCCGATCAACACCGTTCACGTGGCTCGGCTAAAGCGCTATTACCCCCCTTCAACATCATCTGCGTACATTTAGCACCGGGACGGTGCTTCTACCGCCGGGGGATATGATACAAAACAGCCGCTAAACACGGCTGCATGAAAGAGGAGGACGAAGTGGGTTTTCCGTTGGATGCTGGTCTGGCGCCATCTTGCTCGTCGAGTTCTGTGCGCTGTAAATAGATCATTAAACAAGTTACTCGTAACAATATATTTATTTCCCAACATTTTCGGGAGGGGCCCTTACTTCATCAGGGGATGAGTTATACTAACATGGACTTCCAAACTTCCTTGCTGCTGCGTCCCTCTCGCCTTGAAAGATGTTTGGGAGAGTGAGAAAGAACTAAAAAAAGAAAGAAAGCAAGAAAAAAAGAAGAAAAAAACAAAAAAGACAACAGAAACAAGGAAAGTAAAAAAGAGGAAGAAACACTGTCAACACTGAGAACGAAACCAAATGTCCTTGTACGTCGACATCCGGTTCTTAACCCGTGCAGGTCAGTTCTCGACGTGCATCGGGCCACCCAATATTGTCGCCGCTGTGGCGGGAGGGTTCCGTGACGGCGTGTGTAAGGAAAGGGTTTCCCCTTAATGGGTCGGTTGGCTCGTTACTTTTTATCTTCGTCCGTTTCCCTTTTATGGTCATCAAGTGGTAGGCGAATATAAACACTTTGTATGTGAATGTGAAAAAAAGAAAGAAAGGAAAAAAGAAAAAAAAGCAAAAATACAAGAAAGCACAGTGTACACGTACGAGTCAGTCAGAAAAAACAAGTATCGTCTCCAGCTATCAATCTTTGTCACCAATTTCCTACTGGCTTACTTCTCGGAGACAGGAGAGTCTTCCGGGGTCCTTGTTGATGCCGGCTACTAATGTTCGAAATTTGAAAATCAATTATACCTCACGCTGTTCGCGCTCGTGCCTGTTTGAGAAACCAGACTGCAAGAGAGTTGCGCTGATATTTTCAAAACTGTGGTTTGGCAGGCGCAGATGTCCAGATGAGGGTAGCTTCGGCAGAGAAGTGGCGTGGTACCGGTGAATATTGAACCGCAGGCGAAATGGCGTGTCTGTTTGGCCGATATATTCTTGTCCGACGATATTGCATTGTAGCAAGTATATTACGTTACTGAAGTCACAATTAAGGCTTTCAGTTATGCAGAATTTGAAATCCGAAAAGTTCGCTTTGAATTCACGTGTTGTGACCATCTGTGGGCATACCTTGCATCAAGCTTTTCCGCAGGGATGGCACCCTGATTGAATTTTGGTGGTGTTTGTTTTTGCTCTGACAAGAATGTCCTTCTGATTTTTATCCCTGCGGTACACCACGTGAGGTGGCTTCGCGAAAGTAGAAGTTAGTCGTTTGCTTTGCCTGATTATGTTGAAATGGCGGGAAAAGTATGTTGTTGATTCGTGGCGCTGATGAGGAGTAAGCTAGTACAAGGTTCGTTTGGGAAGTCGTTTTAGATACTCTGTTTGGTCCCTTATATATATCATTCCTGTGCACGTTGCGAGTACGTAGTATGGCGTCATCAATAATGTCAACTGGCCCGTTGAACTATTACTCCCACTATATATATATATATATATATATATATATATATATATATATATATATATATATATATATATATAAGGGAAAGAAGTGTATACCTAAGGGCTCGTTTTTCCGTGTTTTAACACAATATTAATGAGATATAACAGACAGTAATGCCAAGGAATGTACAGGGGAAGTTATTAAAACCAATGGAATGTAAATAAGAAGAAAGAAAAGTGGATGAAAAAATTACCAACTGTGAGCAGGAATCGAACCTACGACCTTCGAATTACGCGTTCGATGCTAAATTCGAAGGTCGTAGGTTCGATTCCTGCTCACAGTTGGTAATTTTTTCATCCACTTTTCTTTCTTCTTATTTACATTCCATTGGTTTTAATAACTTCCCGTGTACATTCCTTGGCATTACTGTCTGTTATATCTCATATATATATATATATATATAAATATATATATATACATATATATATATATATATATATATATATATATATATATATATATATATATATATATATATATTAGGGAAGGAAGTGTATACTTTAGGTATCGCGTTTCCGTGCCTTGTCACAATATCATTGAACTCTAACAGGTGGTGGTGGTAGAGAGGCAAAACTTGTTTGGCGGAAAGCTTGCTGAGCAAGGTGGATGACGGTGGCGTGATGGAAGCTTGGTGGATGATAGTTGCACGAAAAAAAACTAAATGACAGTATGTGAATCACTTATTTGTTGTGTTTCATTTTTGAATGTGCAGAGATATATGTTTACAGTCAAAAGAAACCAACGCTGCTCAATATGCTTTCTAGCACGTTTTTTTCTAATCCTCTGGTGTCAACAACGCTTCATTTTATGTAGAAATTAGAATATGCGGCCGTAAATATATTTACTTTCACGCACGTACTTACAGCAGTTTGGCATCCGCGAAGTGTTTCTTTGTTGTCATGCTTAAAAAAGTAGGCGCGTCACGTGTGAACAATGACAATAAATGTTGTACATCGGTGTGCGGTTGTCAAGAAATCAATGAGATGCAGTTCGCAATTGCCTCTTTCAATGTTGCAGCAGAACACATTCGGTCACTTCATGTCGCCTCGCTAGAAACGCAACTCTGGCAATTCTTGCACACCCTATTGCTTGAGCCGTACATTTAAGTTAACAAAGTGCGTGTGAATACGCATAAACTTTCTCTTTCTACATGCGCCGAGACGAGCCCCCAGTGAATTTGACTTTCACCCTTCTGTTCTACCACCTTGATTTCCACGAAATATTAGTCCTTCTAACCGATCTCCTAAAGTGTTATCGGCACTTCTTTGTTTCAGAATACCCAATTTATACGAGTGTAAATGACAATACAGCATAGCTGTGGCATCATTTAACCTGAATCAATTCTTTTTTATTGTGTGCGGTATCCGTGCAGGAAGCGACAAACATCGATGTGACGCGCTTTCAGCACTTCCACCAAATGTACGCTTCTCCTCACCGACAGCCGCTGGTTGCACTCACCGGCACTTCTCTCGCTCTTATGCGTGAACAAAGACTCGTCAGTTTGTATGCTTACTGAACCAATATGATACCATATTGTTTCTGGCGCACTGCATTCATATTCGCCAAGCCGTTATGTAGTTGTTCCTCAAGACAGAGCAACAGCGGTGCGCTGGCGCGACTGCGCTTTCCCTTGCGCAAAAAACATCACAATCAATTGTGGGGGCGCATCTATTGTATTAGCAGAGAAGCGTCATAAATCCTGAACAGATATGGCCCTTTAGAAAGAGCGAAAAACGGATAATAAACTTGGCAGTAACCACTGATTAACTCCACCTGCTCCTAAGTCTGCGTAGTTCTTTTTTTTATTGCGGTTGTTAATCGGAACAAAAACATTGCGCTGTTGCCTTTATCGCAGTGACAATCGTTACAGGCAGGAGTTGTTCATGTTTATAAAATGCGCAACTTTTAGTAGCGGTGCAGATCCCGTCCATCTGAAGTAAGCGACAAACAGAAGTGGAATCAAACAGTGAATTTGTGAGTTGACTAATTCTTTAATACTAGAGTGGCCACCTGTCGGCGTGGAGCATTGGTTAGTATGCTCAGTTAGAAACCAGAGGTGGCAGGTGTGACTCCGTGCTGTTGCTCCTTTTTTACGAGTGCTTTTGACATTGCTTTTACACAATTATTTTCATTATTATTTATATGTTAATCTTCATTTAGATGGCAGCTCGTCACGGTGGTTCTGACGTTGCTTCGCGCTCCAGCATTGCCAGCTGGAGTGCGCCATCCACCATCCGCTCCACAATACGCCATCATACACAATGTGTCACCAACATTTCCAGCGCCATAATCCACCAAAATGGTGGACAATTTTGGACAAGAGTATATGTCTATATATAGTAGTTGATTCATTTGTGGGGTTTAATGTCCCAAAATTGCCATATGATTATGAAAGACGCCGTAGTGGAGGGCTCCGAAAATTTTGACCACCTGAGGTTTTTTAACGTGCACCCAAATCTGAGCGCATGGGCCTACGACATTTTTGCCTCCATCAGAAATGCAGCCTCCGCAGCCGGGAATTGAACCCGCGACCTGCTGGTCAGCAGCCGAGTGCCTTAGCCACTAGACCACCGCGGCGGGGCTATATACATATATATACTATGAAGTCGTGCTTGGGAAGACTATTCTTAGGCCTGAGAAACCGGCAGCCGACAGCTACGATGAACGAACCAAGATCATGATGTTACGCGACAACGATGAAGATTCGACCCAACCAAGAACTGGTTTAGGGTCGGATTATCTCCCATTGCAGCATATCGTCTACGTTTTCCTCAATGATTTTTCGTTTGGCTAGAGAGATACGGTACGGACGGCGGTGCACAATGAATGTTCCGTTGGTCTGAATACGATGAGCTGTAGCGGTTGTTTGGCCCAGGGTGGATGAATGAACGTCAAAAGAGTTTGCATGCTTTTCCAACAAATCAAGCAGTTGTTGCTTCAGTGAGTCTGTCAAGTCTTTGTTGATGGCTGCTGTAAAGGCCGAGGAAGCAGCATGATCTGCAAGATGGCCTTTATAGGAGACAGGGTAAGAGGCATGACACGCACAGGCTCAGATTTGGCAACGCAGGCGACAGTAGTGCCCCGAGATAGTAAAATTTCATCTGGTGTGGTGTTCGTTGCAGCGAGGACAGTTTATCCATTGTCGAAGCGAGCCACACCTGATGCGTGAGCTATGCCTTTACTAAGGCAACGGGACGACGGAGTGACCAGAATGTCACCAGAAGTGACATCGTAGTACAAAACTGTGACTATTGGATGTTCGTGTGGTGGTAACTCGATGTCTACAGCAGCGACGAGTCGATGTGGCCTGTAGGTTTCGTCGTTCAGAAAGTGGTCTCTGTCAGTAAGATGAGCGACACGTTGTGCACAACAAATAGCCGCAGAAGCAGAGGAAAGAAAGTCCCAGCCTAAAATGAGTTCTTGGGAGCACGGGGATAGCACAGCGAATTATATGTGATGGAGAATTTTGCCGATTAGCCCATGGGCAGTACAGAGAGAGGAAGGGCAAATCATTGTTCCCTGGGCTGTAACCAGTGTTGGTTCATCACAAGGTGTCATGATTTTTCGAAGACGGGCACACAAATCAGCGCGAATAACAGAAAACACAGCCCCAGTGTCCACCAAAGCATTAACGTCCACTCCGTCAATTGTGACTGTAATCATATTGTAAGGGCGCGCTGGACGAACTGGAGTCCTGTGTTGTAATGCAGTTTTTCCTCCAAAAACTGCATCACTTAGTTTTTCGGACGCCGATCAGAAGCGAGGGAAGCAGGCTGAACAGGAGAAGAGGAGCGACGGTAGGGTGACGGTAGTGTGACGTTGAATGGCGTCGGGTTGATCGATGACTACTGCGCACTTCACCCGATGCTGGCAGAGATGGAGACCGACGCGGCGGTGACGAATAACGGTGGCCCTGGTACAAGGCTTATGCGGCATAATCCCGTTGACGTATGTCGTGCCCTCGATGCTCGTCTTGCTGGCGCTTGCGGCAAAAGCGTGAAATGTGACCACGATAGCCGCAATAATAGCATGTAGGGCGAGTCCATTGATAAGGAGGGTAGTACTTTGCGCGAGAGAGAGCAGTGAGAGGGAAAGACGATGGCTCAGGCGGTGGTGATGGAAAGCTCATGAGAAAGTTTGTGGGAGGTGAGGCAGCAACCGACGCGTACGTTCGTGGCGGCGACGTCGTGCTGACGGTGCTTGATGGCGCGGCGGTGGCATGCGAGAACGATGGGAGAGTACGAGTGACAGTGGGCTGCCTGTGGGCCATGTGGGTCATGGACGTGAGCTCCTCCCTGATGACATCCCGCAATGACGTTGAAGAAGACTGAATGGGACGCACTGAAGGTAGTGTGAATCCCATTGATTCTAATTCTTCGCGTATGATCACCCTTATCATGTCTCGTAGGTTTGGATCAGCCGTAATAAGGGCCGCGTCACTGTCCGGTTGTAAGCGCATAGACTCAAGTTCTTTGATGCGCTCACTGGTTGTCGTAACGTCAGCAACGGTAGGTGGGTTTTGGATTGCAAGGGCATTGAAGGAAACGATTGAAATCCCCTTCAGAAGCTGGCGTGCCTTGTTTAACTGTCAATAATGTGTCAACCCGGTGGCAAAGTGAAAGAACATCCTCGATATAGGATGTATACGACTCCTCGATGTGCTGTTTCCGAGTCGTGAGAGGTTTCTTTGCAAAATCCGAACGAACAGCCGGTGTGCCAAAGTCATGGCGAAGCTGATCTTTGAAGGCTGACCAGTCGTTGATGTGCATGAAGTGGTTGAGGCAACACGTCTTCGCGACACCGGTGAGGTAAAGTGAGACGTGAACGAGTTTGTAGGTGTTTTCCCACCGGATAGCAGCGCCGAAACGTTCGAAATTGTTCCGCCATTCCTCCGCATCTTCCCCGCGCATACCAGCGAAGGGATGGGGCTCACGCTTGAGGCTGTTAATGAAGTGAGCAGTCACGGCACGCGGTGGTGGATTGGGAACGTCTGCAGCACCGACATCATCTTGGCGCGACATATTTTCGGGCATCTGGCCCAAGCGGCGCCCTGAACGTAGCTCCAGGGGGTAGAGTGGTCAAAAGGACGACGGGGGATCTAACGGCACGCTCCACCACGTATGAAGTCTTCGTTTGGAAAACCTTTATTTGGCCCGAGAAACTGACAGCTGACAACTACGATGAACGAACCAAAATGATGATGCTACGTGACGACGATGAGGATGCATGAGCAACACATGATAATGATGATAATGTAGAGGTGAAGACGCTTGGTATACTAAATGCCCATAATATATATGTACATTTCAGCCCTCCAGGGTGATATAATCAGGGAATATGAAAAGCGCCGACCCATTCGCAACAATCTGTCCAAAGAGGAGCGGGAGGCTTTGCGCAGTTTAAGTGACAGCCAGAACATCGTTATTAAACCAGCTGATAAGGGTGGTGCTGTGGTTGTACTCGACAGGACTGACTACATCAAAGAAGGGCTTCGCCAACTGGCAGATGAAAATTTCTATAAACAACTCCCTTGTGATCCGACAGAGGAGTATGAAAGTACTATTAAGGCCTCACTAATATCATTACGTAAAAGTGGGAAGATAACCTACCCTATGCTTAAAATGATGTCACCTGGCAAATCGTCTCCCGGGCGTTTCTATTTACTACCCAAAATTCACAAGACTAACAATCCCGGCCGACCCATAGTTTCCAGCAACGGTACTGCTACTGAAAAAATTTCTAGTTTCATTGACTCTCTGATTATGCACATCCCACAATCATTCCCATCATACATCAAAGATACCAGCCACTTCCTTCGAGAAGTCTCAAAACTTGTGGTACCTCTAGATTGCTATTTGGTCACCATGGATGTCTTATCACTGTACACAAACATTCCCCACACCGAAGGAATTGCCGCCACAGTCGCCGCCTACGGAAAAAGTAAATCGACGAATGAACTCGACGAAAGCGCTTTAGAGGTGCTCCTAAATCTGGTACTTAAACATAATAACTTTGAATTCAACCAAAACCTTTATCTGCAAGTAAACGGAACTGCCATGGGAACCAAAATGGCCCCAAATTACGCAAATATTTTCATGGCCTCTTTAGAGATACCTTTCCTCGAAAATTCTCTTTTCCAACCTATATTTTACAGACGCTTCCTCGATGATATATTCTTCGTGTGGGCCGATAGTGAACATATTCTTTCCAAATTCATTTCCGGTTTCAACTCCGTGCATCCTTCGATAACATTCACGCACACGTATTCGCAGAGGAGTGTTCACTTTCTGGATGTCACTTTATCACTCAGTGGCACCACCATATCTACTTCCCTGTATAAAAAACCAACAGTATTGCCGCCAACAGTATCTGCATTTCCAAAGCAGTCACCCCCATCACTGCAAAACAGGTGTTCCTTACTCTCAAGCCCACAGATACAGAAGAATTTGCTCTGAAATCACGCAATTTGACACCCACGCACAGGAATTGAGAACAGCCTTCTTGCGTCAAAAGTACCCCGAAAAAATAATTGACAATGCAATTGAGCGCGCTCGCTCTTTGGACCGAGAATCAACAATGGGAGAAAAAGGTGGGAATAAAGATGATATAACTTCAGGGGCAAATTTAATCCTCACATACTGCGCCGCCGCCCCTCGGGTGAATTCTATACTAAACCGCCACTTCAACATACTTAAACAGAGGAGTCGCCTCTCTGCCATTTTTCAGACTCCGCCCAAGGTGGTTTACCGAAGAAATAAAAACCTGAGAGACTTACTGGTCAAGGCGAAAACACACAAATCCGACCACCATCAGGGCTGTAGACCGTGCGGGAAACCTCGCTGCAGGGTGTGCACACACATGGTGACCACAGATACGGCCGAAGCCTCCTGTTCAGACTATGTGTACAAAATTAAAGACGACCTTAACTGTGACTCAGCCAATGTGGTATACAAAACTCGCTGTGAGGTGTGCAAACAGGAATATATTGGACACACGGAAACCGCGTTCCGTTTGCGTTTCAACAACCACAGGGCACACGTAAAGGGCCTCCCCAATTTGCCGTTCTCCAAACATATCAATCTTCCTGGTCACTCTTTCGAACGCGTAAGTGTCATACTCCTACAATCCGGCTTCCAGAACACACGGGAACGCGAACAGCGGGAGTCATACTTTATAAAGAAATTCAGATCACTTACCCACGGAATCAACGAGAGCCCTGGGCGACTGACGTGTCTCCGCGACGTTTCGTGAAACACAGAAATTGAATTACTCAAATAATTTATTTATACATACGTGAAGTCGCACACGCAAGTTGGTCAATATAGCGAAACTAAACGAATTCGATGCTACGTGAACCAAACGGATTGTGTTAGTATTATTAGACTTTATTTTCCTTTCTGAGTACTTTTTTAGTATTATTTATTTTTATATATTTTCATCCTTTACAAAAATACCCATTTATTTATTTTCAGTATGACTGGTTGTACATTTTTCTGCAAGAGAGGACAGGTGGAGGGAAGGGAGAGGGCACATTAGCTTTCCAACGTGGCCATTATATTCCGAAAGCTGGAGCGGGTCGTATGCTTCTTGTGTGTGTGTGTGTGTGGCCCGATGCCACGGGCCAGCCGCCGAACCACGTGAACTTAAACTCGATTCATGTGTGGGATGCGAGTAAGCGGCAACATGTTCCACATTTTTCCTTTTTTCTTGGTCGCCTCCGCTGGCGGCGCGTCTTACCTATACCAAGTAACAATGCCAGAATTACCCGCTCATTTCCGGCGGCTCTCCGTCGCTCCTTTCTAGTTCCTCTCCTTCTTCTGCTTCTTGTTGTCTGTTGCTACCTCGTTCGCCCGCTTGTCTTTTTCTCTCTCTTTTTTTGGAGGGTCTTTAAACTTTGAGGGTGACCCTCTGCTACGGGAACTTGTATCATTTCACTTACATCCTCCGAAGAAGGCTGGTCCACCAGCCGAAACTGTTAGGAATAAATAATTATTTTATTGTTTTGTTTCCTATACTGCACTATTCTCGAAGTTTATAACTTTTATTACGGTAGCCGGAGGAAACTCTGATCATCTATTTCATCCATATATATATATATATATATATATTGTAGAGACGAGAAATAAGAGACAACGCCTTTTCTGCAGGCCGGCTGTTCTTATTCTGCTTTCTCCTCCTCGTCTTCTCCGTCCCGCCACGTATGCGCCGAGCACGATCGCCGCTTTGTCATCATTACACTCGGCCACGCTGCAGCTGGTCTACTCCTGTAAGAAAAGCACAAACCAATGTCACGTTTGCCGACGTATGCAGTTCTTCATCCGCGACACATGCACCGCAAAGTTATTCCGTTTTCTCTTGTCTCTGCGCGTATCAGAAGCTGTGGAACGTACTCGCCAAGTGTTATCTCCCAAGCGCTCAGAAATAATGTAAGGGCCGTCGTACTTTGGGTGCAGTTTGTTTGAAGACGATGGCGCACCTCGCTGTAGCCACACCTCATCACCTACACTGTATTTCGGCGCGGGACGGTGGCGTCGGTCGTAGTATCGCTTTTGTGCCTGTTGAGCATGCACAATCCTCCTACGCGCCTCCACACGGATATCGCGACAAAGTGTCTGGCGTGCAGCGGAACGCCCTACTTTAACGGGAGTGTCCAAACCGAACGTAGCATTCAGTTGCGGGAGCTGACCATAGACAATCTCGTAGGGGCAAATTCCTGTGGAGCTGTGTGCCGCCGTGTTCACTGCGTACGCAGCTGCTTGGAGATGATCATCCCAGTCGGCCTCACCTCGTTTGTGATTCTTACAGTACGGTGCGAGTCTAGCCTGGATAGTCTGGTTCGACCTTTCGGTCAGTCCGTTCGCCTGTGGATGGTATGCCGACGCGAAGTGATGGTCCACTCCAGCTTGTTGTAGGTAAGTGCGGAGCTCGCGACTGCGAAAGGTGGTCGACCGGTCGGAGATCAACTTGTTAGGAAGACCGTGTCGCCATTCGAAGCGATCTTTCAGGAATCGGATGACATGGCTAGCAGCAAGCGAAGGCACGGCCGCGACCTCTACGAACTTGGACAAGTAGTCCACAGCGAGTATAATGTAACGATTGCCCGCTGTCGTCATTGGAAGAGGCCCGATGTGATCTATGCCCAACGTGTGGAAAACTGTCTCTGGAGGCTTGATCGGCGTAAGAAGTCCATGTCGAGCTCCAGGACGTCGTTTGTGTTGCTGACAAATCTCGCAACTGGCAACGTATGAACGCACGCTTTTATCCATTTTCGGCCACCAAAAACGTTCTTGTGCCTTGCGTAAGGTGGCTCTGTAGCCAACATGGCCTCCCTCGGGAGTGTCATGGATGGCGCGTAGTACGCTCGATCTTAAGGTGTCAGGAATGACCAGGAGATGACACTCGGTGCTTTTATCGGCCCAGTGACGCCGATACAGCGTTCCATTACGTAAGACAAACTTGGCATTGCGTCCCGCATCGCCAATGGAGTCTATAACGGATGCGAGTCTTTCATCGGCTTGCTGAGCCTTGGTCACGTCCTGTTGAGAAAACAGGATCCAGGTTTCTCGATTTTGTGTGGAGAATTCCTCGATCGGATTTCGCGATAAAGCGTCCGCAAGCTGATTTTGTGCTCCAGCACGGTGACGGATGTCGTACGTATAGTCTTGGAGCCGAACAATCCATCGAGCAAACTTGTGCTTGAGGTGCTGCTTCTGGAACATCCACGCAATCGCGGAGTTGTCTGTTACTACCGTGAAGTGTCGGCCAAACAAGTAGTGGCGGAACTTTTCATCCACACTCCATACTACAGCCAAACACTCCAGTTCATTCGAATGATAATGCCGTTCTGCGTCCGATAGTTTACGACTGGCGTAGCAGATGACGTGCCCACGCCCACTCGAGTCACGTTGAAGTAAAACCGCCCCTAGGCCAATCTGACTCGCATCAGTATGGACTTCTGTCATCCAATCTTCATTAAAGTGGCAGAGCACCGGGCTATGTGTAAGCTGGTGTTTGAGGGTTTGGAAGGCGTTATCCTGCAAAGGACCCCACTGAAATTGGGCGTTTTTCTTCAGTAAGTCCGTGAGTGGAGCAGCAGTTGACGCAAAGCTCGGTACAAACTTGCGCAAGTATGACGCCATTCCTAGGAATACCTGGAGCTGTTTTATAGATGTTGGTGCAGGGTATTTGGCAACGGCGTCTATGCGTTCAGGCAAGGGTCGTACGCCATTATGAGATATCTGATAACCAAGATAAGATATTGTCGTCAACCCAAACTGGCACTTCTCGCGGTTAAGTCGAAAGCCGGTGTTGTGTAGCCTCTGCAGAACCGTGTCGAGATTTTGTAGATGTTGTTTTTCTGTTTCCCCGATGACTAGAACGTCATCGAGGTACACGACGCAGGCACGGTCTATCAGTGTGCCTAACACTGTGTTCATGGCACGCTGAAAGGTGCTTGGAGCAGTTCGCAGACCGAACGGCATCCGATTAAACTCGTACAAGCCAGATGGTGTTCGGAAGGCCGTCTTAAACTTATCTTCTTCAGCCACGTTGATCTGCCAATACCCTGCTTTTAAATCTAGCGACGAAAAGAACCTCGCTTTTCGTACGGCGTCAATAGCGTCGTCAATGCGTGGCAGCGGGTACGAGTCTGGTATGGTGTGCTTGTTCAGCTCTCGGTAGTCAACACAGAATCGGAGATTGCCGTCCTTTTTACGGACTAGGACAACAGGTGCTGCCCACGGGCTAGAAGATGGCCTGATTATGCTGGCGGCAAGCATTTCTTGCACCTGCTGGTCAATTAATATCCGCTCTCGTTCGGCATATCTACGTAACGGTATGGACACCGGCGGATGATTGTCGGTAGTAATATGGTGCACTAGCACGCTAGTTCCGGGAAGCTGATTAGTAGTATCAGCGAAGAGCGATGCGTGCCTCTCGAGTATTGCGGGAAGTGTAAGTGGCGTCGTCAGCTCACCTTGGGATTGCGCCGGAGGCACACTTGGAGCCACAGGATGGAGGTTGACGGTATTTCCTTCCACCGTGAGGCGCACTTCCCCGGAGAGCAGGTAGTCGGCCCCTAAAACCATGTCTGTGGGCAGGTCGTCGAAGACGGGCACCGAGGACAAAAACTTGCTGCCGGCCTCGGTGTTGAGTTGCAGGTTTAGGGCACCGACCGGTAGTACGTCGCCACCGAGACCCCGCAGTGGTGGCTCAGTCCAAGGCTGGAGAGGTTCGGAGGCGTGGCGGCGAAGCAACGCCGTACGTTGAGCTCCGGTATCAACGAGAGCTGTCAGTTCTCCGATGCCGTCGACGCGGACCTTGAGGGTTGGAAGTGGGCGTGATTGATATTGCATCGCTTGAGGTTGGCTCTGTGGGCAGCTTTTATACCCATGCCCGATGCGGCCACACGTATAGCATCCGCGTCTCGGTGAAGCTGACTCCTTTGGGCCAACTGCAGCCGCCCGGCGATGAGACGTGTCCTGCAACTCCATTGCCTGGCGTACGAAAGTGGAGATGTGGACTGGGTGGTTGTAGACTGATGGAGATGTGGACTGGGTGGAGATGTGGACTGGGTGGTCCTGTCGACTGCGCCATTGTAGAGACGAGAAATAAGAGACAACGCCTTTTCTGCAGGCCGGCTGTTCTTATTCTGCTTTCTCCTCCTCGTCTTCTCCGTCCCGCCACGTATGCGCCGAGCACGATCGCCGCTTTGTCATCATTACACTATATATATATATATATATATATATATATATATATATATATATATATATATATGAAATAAGTGTATACATAAGGGCTCGTAACGTGTTTTTATACAATCCTAATGAGATTTAACAAGCAATAATGCCAAGGAATGTATAGGGGAAGTTGTTAGAACTAATATAAACTAAATAAGAAGGAAGTAAAGTGGGTGAAAAATACCTTGCCGTGAGCAGCAATCGAACCTATGATATATATATATAAATATATATATATATATATATATATATATATATATATATATATATATTGTCACGTTACAACGTAACTGTAGCCTGTAGATACTGGCACACAAGGACCTCAAACTGATTCGAACAACGGCAATACGACTTTATCGTTTTTCTCTGCACGCGCATCTTAGTCTTCTTCTGATCTGTGGCACATACAAGCCTGCCAGCATCTATGGAAATAATACTTTCAGAACTTGTACTAGTGGCATTACCCCCTTTCCAAAGAACATCGTCCCAATGTCACAACATATTTACCAGATGAAAAGAAAAGTCATACGATAAGCAGTACACAAGGGGTGTTCACAATCACTGTAAGTCTACTAAAGGAAGTCTGACGAATAGTCAGCGTTGGTAAAAAGGTTTCATCCTCGAAACATGGACGACGTGTGGCTGTTGTGAACGGCGGGATTTACGAGCAATGTTCTCGTCAAGAACCTCGTAGTTTACTTCACTGAGATGGCGGAGAACTCTACAGAGACCAAAATAGCGGCGTAACAACTTTTCCGACCGGCCCCCGTTGTCGATTGGGAGTCCACAACCATACTCGTTCTCCGGGTTGGTAAGAGACATCGCGACGACGAGCGTTGTTTCGCAATAAGTTGACGCATGGTTGCTTGTGGATTCGTTCGACTGGTAGCTTACGAGGTGCGTCTGCCAGTCTGATAAATTCCTTCGTCTTGACACTAATCTGGCGTCTGTCTGGTAGAAGCATGGCATCCAGCATTGTAGTGACCTCCCTGCAGTGAAGCAACCGGAATGGTGTGAATCCAGTCGTTTCTTGCACAGCGGTGTTGTAAGCGAACGTGACGTAAGGGAGGATGTCATCCCAGTTTTTGTGGTCTTGGTAAACATACTTGGATAGCATGTCAGCGATCGTCTTGTTTAGTCGCTTTGTAAGGCCGTTGCTTAGTGGGTGGTATGCAGTAGTTTTTCGATGTACTGTGCCGCTAAGCTGCATGACGTCTTGTACCATCCGGGTGGTAAAAGCTGTTCCACGATCAGTTATGACAACTGCTGGCGCTCCTTGTCGGAGGACGATGTTATTCATAAAAAAGTTGGCAGTCTGAATGGTGGCGCCACGTTGTAATGCCTTCGTTTAGCAGTAGCGCGTCATGTAATCAGTAGCGACTACAATCCAGCGGTTGCCGTCACGAGACTTGGGAAATGGTCCGAGTAGATTCATGCCAATTTGTTGGAACGGTGGTGTCGGAGGAGTGACGGGCTTCAAAAAGCCGACTGGGCGCTGATGTGGTGTTTTACGGCGCTGGCACTCGTGACATGTTTTCACGTAATGTTTCACGTCTCGATTGAGCTTAGGCCAGTAGTACTGTTGGCGAATCCGGGCCAAGATACGTTTGATTTCTAAGTGGCCTGAGGAAGGCTCATGGTGACAGGCGGACAAGACATCGGCTCGTAACGCTGGCGGGACGACGAGCAGGTACTCAGTCGCGTAAGGGTCGGAGTTTCTTTTATAGAGGATATTTCTGCGAACGCAGAACGATGATGGCGAGCGGGCGAATGCTGGTGGTGGATGCGGCGTACGGCTTTTGAAAAATTCGATGAATTGTCGAAGCTCGGAATCGTTCTTCTACTGTTCAGCCAAGTCGGATACACTAACGGTGCAGAGAAAACGGCTGTCAAGATCGTGATCACCTGACGCTGTCTTAAGAGGAGCTCGGGAAATGCAGTCCGTGTCAGTATGCTTCCGGCCAGACTTGTACACGACTGTCAAATTGAATTCCTGAAGGCGTAAGCTCCACCTGGCCAGACGTCCGGAGGGGTCTTTAAGGTTCGCCAACCAGCAGAGCGCATGATGATGGGTAACAACTCTGAACGGGCGACCATACAGGTATGGTCTGAATTTAGCTATTGCCCAGACAACAGCTAGGCACTCCTTTTCAGTGGTTGTGTTTTCGCCTCCGCAGATGATAAAATCCGGCTCGCATAAGCAATAGGGCGTTCGACGCCGCCTTGCCTCTGGACGACGACTGCACCAAGGTCGATGTTACTGGCGTCTGTGTGTAGTTCAGTGTCGGCATATTCGTCATAGTGTCCGAGTAAGGGCTCAGACTGGAGACGCTGCTGGAGCTCGGAGAAAGCGCGTGTTTCCTCAGGGCCCCACACGAAGGGAACATCTTTTGTCAGACGAGTGAGGGGTTCGGCAATGTTTGTGGGAATTTTGCCCAAAGCGTCTGTAGTATGCGCAGAGGCCTAAAAATTGACGCACAACACGTTTGTTGGCAGGTGGTGGAAAATCTGCGACAGCCAATGTTTTGTCTGGGTTCGGCCGAATACCATCAGGGCTAACAAGGTGGCCGAGGAACTTTAATTCGTTGTAACCAAAATGACATTTTTCTGGTTTCAGTGATAGGCCTGACGTGCGAATTGCAGCAAACACAGATCTAAGTCGCTGCAAGTGCTGCTCAAACGTTTGCGAGGAGACAACGACGTCGTCTAAGTAAACAAGGCATGCTTCCCACTTGAGACCGGAGAGCACTGTATCCATCATCCTCTGGAATGTCGCAGGCGCAGAACACAGACCGAAGGGCAGCAGCTTGAATTCGTACAGATCATCAGGCGTTATGAATGCTGTTTTCTCGCGGTCGCGTTCATCAACTTCGATCTGCCAGTAGCCACTGCGTAAATCCATAGAGGATAAGTATCGGGCGCGTCGAAGGCGGTGTAGTGAGTCGTCGATGCGCGGAAGCGGATAAACGTCTTTCTTTGTGACTTTGTTGAGTTTGCGGTAATCGACGCAAAATCGGAGAGTGCCGTCCTTTTTCTTTACTAGTACGACGGGGGACGACCATGAACTGCTCGAGGGTTGGATTACGCTATATTCGAGCATCTGCCTCACTTGAGAACGTATTGCCTCTTGTTACTTTTGTGATACTCGGAAGGCGTGCTGACCTATGGGTCGCTTAGCATGGTCAGTGACAATGCGGTGCTTTACGGTTGGCGTTTGTTTTATCTTAAACGTAGACGCGAAACAGTCGCTAAACATGCGGAGGATACAGCGAATTTGTCTTCCTGCGCACATGACAGCTTGGGATTGACATCGACTGGATCGGCTACCGCGGTGTCACTTTCAACGGCTGCAGAAATTGGGGCCATTGTCGGACACGCTTCATTGTCAATGGCTTCGAAATGAGCGATAGTTGTTCGCTTGGCCAAATATTGGTATGCTCCACTAAAATTGGTGACCAACACCATTGTCGTCTCACGTTTAAATTGAATTATGCCGCGGGCAACGCAGATTTGCTGAGACAAGAGCACCGAAAGGTCGGCTTCAGCGATACCACCTACCGTCATGGTCTATGTCACCCTGTACAGTAATGAACATACTGGAGCGTGGCGGAAGTGTGACGGTGTCGTCGACAATACGAAGCGCAGTCTTCTGCGGATCGGTATTTCTAGGCTTCGGGCCATAGTCGTCAGCAAACGTTACGAAGCAGTCTCGAAGATTTATAACAGCGCCGTGCTCGCGAAGGAAATCCGTGTTAAGGATAACTTTCCGGGAGCATTCGGGAAGCACAACGAAAGAAGCAACGAACGTCGACTCACAGATTTGCAGCCTTGCGGTGCATCTCCCGATGGGTGTCAAGAGATGACCACCTGCTGTCCGAAGGTTTTGTCCATGCTCCCAAGGAGTCGTGACTTTCCTGAGTTCAGCCACAAGTTTGGCGCTGATAACTGAGTACTCGGCGCCGGTGTCGACCAGAGCAGTCACTGGATGGTTGTCGACAAGGATGGCGATGTCAGCAGAAACGGGTTCGTCAGCGATGTGAGGTGTCGGCTGAAAGGAATCGTCAAAGGTCGGCGGATGGGTCGGAGGAGGCTGTTTTGACAATAGCTTAACAGCGGGCCCACCCCCGAAGGCCACTGATTCTAGTTTTGCTGGCGTGGACTTGGGGATCTAGCGGATCATCCCAAAGCAACATCGACGAAAGTATTGATTCGCGGACGTAGAGCGTGGAGGCGACGGAGAGCGTGATTGGCGTCGCTAAAGATTCGGAGACGGTAGACTTGCTAAGTATTCTGCGATGGCGTGGGGTCGTTACCCGTCTCTGGGCCGACGAGCGTCTGGCCGAAATCCAGGTAGGCCCATCTGTCTGTACGAGCACATTCGGTACAAAATACCTGGCTCACCACAGTGGTAGCATAGTGGCCGATTGTCGGAAGCACGCCACACGCTAGATTTCCACAGTTTAGGTTGCGGATTCTCATAGTGTGGCGGGCGCGAGCAGTACTGCGGCATCAGCAGACAAGTTGGTCGTTGGTTTTCATAGTGTGGCAGACCCGAAAAGTGCTTCGGCGTCTGCAGGCTAGTCGGTCGGGGGAAATAGCTGGCTGCCAGTGCACAAGTGCGTACTGCTTCCGCGTACGTTAGCAGAGGAGCTTCGGTTGGAGGTGGCACTAATGGTCGTATCAGCTGCAACGCCTCTTCACGGACGACGTCTCTCAGAGCAGCCACTTGAGGCTGTGAAGGCACTGCGTGAAGCTTTTGTAGTTCGTCACGTACAATGCTACGGAATAGCTGAGCAAGGTCTCTCACGCTCGTGACATCGGGTGTTATCAAGGGTGCTGACAGACATGCAATGTTGTCGGACCGCTCATACTGCGAAGACCGCTGCCTTAGCATTCGCTCCATTGTCGTCGCTTCACGAAGGAATTCTGCCACGGTAGCTGGTGGGTTTCGTACAAGTCCTGCAAACAGCTGCTCCTTGACACCCCGCATCAGAATGCGTACCTTTTAGGGCGAAGCTCTTTAGGGCGTGGGCTGTGCGTCCCCTGTAGCCTGTATGTAGCCACCTCTAGTTTAGTTCTTGCAGTGTTCACTAGATGGCGGTACCGTCCCCTGTATGTAGCCACCTCTAGCTTAGTTCTTGCAGTGTTCACTAGATGGCGGTACCGTCTCCTGTATGTAGCCACCTCTCGTTTAGTTCTTGTAGTGTTTACTAGATGGTGGTACTTCTAGCTGATGATGAAAAGATGCAAGATGTTATAAACTAGAAAGCGGTACTTGTAGTTGATGAAAGACGCAAGATCTTAGAAATTGGAATGATGTCACATATGGCGCGTGTCATTGGTTGAAGGCAATCGTTCGATTTAGTGCGGCGACGTACGCTAGGGGGAGCGACGTAATAAAATCGAGTGGGCAAAATGTACAGAGGATTCATGGTTTACCAGGTTTACCTCCGGAGCTTCGCCCACTCATCATCATTCACTTCGTGGATATGGCGGAATTTTTTTTGCCTTCCGTCATTCCAAAATCCGCTCGAAAGAACAGACAAGACATCTCCTCAACAAAAATGGCCGCGCTTTCATTGGGTCTTAGATTGCGAGAATTGAGGAGACGTTCGGCTTGTTCTTTCCATTCGGCGCTACCATACGTGTTCCGCAGCTGAGTGCAAAACACCACCCAGGTTGTCAGGGTGGCCTCGTGGTTCTCGAACCAAATACGCGCCGAATCCTCCAGGTAGAAATAAACATACCGCAGTTTCCGGTGCTCGTCCCACTCGTTGGCCACGGCGACTCGATCGTATTGATCCAGCCAGTCTTCAACGCCTTCGTAGGGCTCCCCATGGAAGGGTTTGGCGTTCGAGAGGCTGGTAGCTATGCAGCTGGCGGAGTCGTGGTCTGTTCAGTCTGGCTTGCAGTTGTCGCACATGCCATGATTCTGGAGCGTTCCGGAAGAATGCTGAATTGGGATGGTAGGCCTAGTTGCGACCGACTGCGTCGAAGGTTGGCTGTTTCTACCAAGGCGTCGATGTTGGGGCCGAGATCTTCCTCGTAGTAACAGTGCATAGACTATTACCCAGCACCTCCACCAGTTGTCACGTTACAACGTATCTTCAACCTGTAGATAATGGCACACAAGGACCTCAAACTGATTCCAACAACAGCAATACGACTTTATCATTTTTCTCTGCACGCGCATCTTCGTCCTCTTCGGAACTGCAGCACATACAAGCCTGCCAGCATCTATGGAAATAATACTTTCATAACTTGCACTAGTGGCAATATATATATATATATATATATATATATATATATATATATATATATATCAATTGTTGGTACCTGCTTACACTATCAGACAGCGTCTCCTGCAGTAGCTGTGAGAGTGGACAAATTGCTGCAGGGTGCCCCTTATTTTGCTAAAACTCCCCCTTCAGTTCTATGGCCGTATACGAAATTAAGCCTGTGTGGCCATCTTGATCATTGGAGGTACTCCCTGACCCTACCATCAGGTTCTGTACAGAAGCATCTGTACTATTCAAACTCAGGATATTCATGGGAATCGGCGCCGATAAAGACGTTCCCTCTGGAAAGAAATCTGGGTAAAGCCTGGTTGCTCCCATGATAAGGCGCCTTTGCGCCATAAGGCTGGCGTTCTTAAATTGAGTCTCGACACATTTATTTTCGGCATAATGAATACATATTTTTTGATCCATAACTGTGACACATTGATTTACGGCCGAGAAACGCTCAGTAAGTATTTGAATCTCAAAGCAAAATGAATTTAGGGTCTCCCTAATTTCAGATTTAGCTTTAGCCTGCACATTGTCGGCTGAAGTCGTAGCCTTACGCTTGGCTCAGTAGCCCGAGTGGCGCGCTTTCATGACCATGGGAAACATCTGTGGGTGTAGAAGAGAGAAAACCTACCGACTGAGAAAGAAGTGCTCGAGTAGCTTGAGATGTACTGACACGTCTGAGCTCAGCCATTTCGGCTCTCAGCGATTAATTAACTAACTGCTGAGAGGCGATTTCGGCTCTCAGCAGTTAGTTTCCATGCGCCTAAGTTGATTTATGTAACACTTTCCAGGGCCAGCACCCTCGCTAGCATCAGCGCATCACATCAGCTTCTGATGTTGCTAATGTGGACGTTCCAGTTGCCATCATTACGCAAGTGCAAACTGGTTATTCCAACATCTGCAACTCTTCAACATATATGTGTGTGTGCAACATTTTCCGATACATTTAGCTTCATTTATTGACGTGTCGCTCAATAAAAATGGCAACATGGTGACCTTCCTTCCGCATGCTTCGCATAACGTAGATTCTCTGGTACGTAGGATATGCCGATTCTTCTTCACCACGGCGGAGCGCCAGCCGCGTTCTTCTCAAAAATCTTCCAGAGGGAGGTCGTCGTCGTCCATAATAACTGCCGCCCCATCCAGCATATGGCTCAGCCAGAGGATCGAAGGACGCGTTCTGCCAGGCAGGCGCCATTTCAGCGTTGTGGTCGTTAGCCCAAGCACGCGAGGTGTGGTCGGAGGCGTAAAAGTCCGAACATGCTAAACAAATGCACCTACCGGTGAAAGTCCACTATCGACCTGAATCTTGGTCCATTATGCGTCGACTCGTATTAAAATCCTGGGGAGAAAAGCATGCGAAAAAGAACAAAAATTATTTGCTTAAGTGGGAGCCCAAAGACCCCTGACTGCTCTGCTCTACGACACTTGGCCTCCTCCCCCCTCCCTTCAGCACTAATTGCAAAATACATTTTCGTGTATGTATTTCAATGATTTGGCAATATGTGTCCTGTACATCGCGGCCACTTCGACGGTTGTTGCTTACGCCATTCGCGTCACCGCTGAAGTCACGAGAGACCACACCGCCGCCACCGCAGTGCAATTATTGAGGCGCGCGGCCACTAGTCTTTGTTTAACACAACTGGGGAACCTGGCATAAATATATCAGTTCTTTCCATTTTCGCGGATTAAAACTTCTCAGAGCGGTGTTTGCGGAGTCTTGATTGCTCTCTTCCGTCCGTGTTCGCATGTCCTGTCAATTCAAAAGTCCTGGAACAGATCTTCACACTATGCCATCGAGCACGTTATTTTCTCTTAGCGTTTATTGTTATTCGCACTCTTTGGTATGCTAGAAAAGTGATTCACGTGACAGCGTTAGGGCACATACTCCCGAACGTTTCATATACGAGAAATAGATGTTGTGTATTATCTTCTTGCCATGCCTCCACCCCCTGTTCCTCTTCATCTCACTCAATTATCGCACACGGTCAACTCCCGATTTCACTCCATTTGTTGAGTTGAGTCTCTTATTGCGCAAGGAGAAATAACAAGAATGTAGTAGATAAACTCAAAATTGTGACAGGCTCCACGCTCAGCGCCCACATTGCACACGTGTTTCAGAAAGATATAAGTGTCGAAGAAATATAGCCTGAAAGAATTGTAGTGAGGGGCAATGAAAAGGCCCGACTAGAATATGGGTCGGTTGCTTGGCCACCTTACCACGTACATGACGTAGTTATGTGAGAATAAGTTGTGAAAAAAGCAGTAGGGTTATTACTTTGTCGCTATGACCACCCTGTCTCGCCTACTTCACATGCGCATGTTTTATCGTTGCAGCCCAATTAAACATCAGCGCTTTTGCAATAGTGTAACCCTCCTGCGTAAGATCGTTAACACCAGTTCGAGTGTTCTAGAACCAATATTGATTTATTCATATGCGGGGTTTATTTCGCAAAAGCACCATATAATTATGAGATACGTCGTAGTGAAGGGCTCCGAAAATATCGACCACTTGGGATTCTTAGACGCCAACAAAAATATGAGCACACGGGTCCACAACATTTTCGCATTCATCGAAAATACAGCCGCCGCAACTGGGATTCAATCCCACGTCCTGCGGGTTAGCAGCCACGTACCTTAGCCACTAGACCACCGAGGCGGGGCTTCTAAAACCTGTATTCTTACTTGCAACTTCTGCATACTGCATGCAGCGATTAGTTCTCCTATTTACTGTGCTGGTTAGATATACTCTGCCTAGTTTTCGTACCCCCTCTCATTGCAAATAGATTTATGGAGTGATCTTGATGAGTCTCTGAGCAGACTCGGTGGTGATCAGGTATAAAAGTGCTTGCGTAAACAAGTATTTTTGTAAAGTGACTTTTTTATGGTGCTGTACACTTTTTACACACGCTCTCAAAAAAGTGAGACAACAGTATTTGTAAATTGATAAAACTAAAAGATGCTCCTAACTCGTTTACTGCTTAGCCCTTTCTTTGGAAAACAAATTTTTTAAGTCTAGGGACATATTTTCATCCTAACCAACTTTTTTGGTCTCGAATTCCCAAGGACTAGCTACAATGACCAGCGAAACACTGCACCGCTGCAAAAACAAGGCAAGTGGATTATTCGCCTTGCGGTGTCCCGTTAAGAGGCATATCTCGAATTTGTGCTTTTGCCTGCTATAGGTAGCAGACTAACGCAGTCCTCATTATTTATGTACCCTAGAGTGTGCTTTCCGTGAGTTCAATTCAAGGATTTTAAATTTTTGTTGGATGGTTCAATAGGACATTATTCCTGAAAACTAGACAGTTATTCGACTTTATTGCAAATGTCTGCTGTCTATTTATTCTTGGTAAACGGTTCTTTGAAGATATATCTGTTTTGCATGAGGCATTTTTCGGAGGACTATCGCCTTAAGGGACATTACAAGCTTCCTGTAAATCAACATGAAAGAGATGACAATGATTTCGTCAATGCTCTTGCGTTGTGGGGGAGCCTATGAGGCAAAGGTCAGCATTGTTTCTTGCATTTATACTACGCCTCAAGTAGCACATGCACATGTTGTTACACGGCTATGACAGCGTCGACAGAACGCAACTATGAGCCCAATATCGACCCCTACACCAGCTGCGCATACTCCATACGTATGACACTTTCAAATATAGAGGATACGCTGGATCTAGTAAAACTAGCAATCCGAAATCAGCACTGCTCAGTGAGACAATCAACTAACCGAGATTCTCACTTATCAGTCCCGTAATGTCATCTTACACATTCGTAGAACCCACGTCCCGCCTACTTTACCTTCAGCAAACTTGGGACACAAGCACGTACCGGCGGTACAACTGGTCAGAGCGTATCACCTCCCAGCGCCGCAGACAAGGTTGTTATGATTGACCACAGCTTGGTTGGTGCTAGAAAACTTGTACGCTGCTTGTATACCTTCAGTTCGTTTTTGCGTTCAGTTAGCCTATCGTATGGTACTTTCTAGCTTTTCCTTTAAAAAGTGGCTGATACTTCTTTCTAGGAATTGGTATAGCACGAAAGTGAAAGGTACGTGTCTTCACAGATGTCTCTGAGCTATAAATGTGCATTGTTTCACTATTATGGTGAAGGAATAAGTGCTACAGCAACAATTTCCCAAGTTACGCGAAGAACAAAAACAAGCTTGAAACTTGCAGCACACAGCTCAAGCAGAGAGTACGCTCGAAATCAGCATGCACAGGACGTGCGCGACGTAAGAACTCTGCCAGCTCGACACTTCAAGCGCGCTGTTCGAACAAAATGAAAGAGACACGAAACGAACGTACAAATATAAACAGGACAAGCGCGAACAATTGTCACAGTTCTCACTTTTTCCTGTGAGAGCAGCGTCTCTTTTCGTAAAAGCGACCACGGCAGCTAGCGAAGCTACCTTCGCGCTCTTCCGAACTACGAGTCTGATAAGCATGGGCGCAGGAGAGACCACGCTCCAGGAGGCACTTCCAGCACCGCTCATGGAAACACTAGAGACTTTCGAAGCATGCCTAAAGATAAAGCCCCAAGATAAAGGGGCATTACGCAATGCAACGCAGACACGCTTTGTGGCACAAAAACGTTGACCGCATTTCCACGGGGACCGTAGGAGAGCAGCTAGAGGGGCGCGCATGCCCTGTAGTGGTGGCCACACCACACACCGAATTGGGCTCGACCCTAATACGCCTCGCAACAAAAAAATCAACAGAAAAAAACACTTTTTTGGAGGCACACTACGTTTTGTGACAGTGCCACTTTCGAAGTTTATTATGCTTCGCTGCATACCAGTGCTGTGCAGCAGAGCTGACTTATGCTTCCCCTTGTCCACAAGATAGCTGTAACGCCTTTGTCGTAGTTTTCTAGGACTTATGACATATAACGTTCGGTATTTTGAAAGACACATGAGAGCACACGGGTGGCACCAGGATTCTTTCACTGGTGTTGCAAACACGACAAGCGGGGGATGCGCCAGGATTCTTTTGCAAAGGTCGGGGGGGGGGCAACCACTAAAAGTGAATTCCTTTGGGGGGTGGAGGGCAGAGAGGCTGGTAACGTATATGCGTTCTATTTCGCGTTGTGTTTTCACTGTGCTTGCTGTGTCGGGGAAGGGCGAACGGCAAAATTGGCACAACCACCTACAGAAGCAATACAATACTGCGAAGAGAGAATGAAAAATGTTGGTATGACCCTTTAAAATCAGCACAACGTTACGAAGCGCACGCAAATTATGCCATACACAAGTTTCAATTCATGATTATTGTGTTTGGTCCTATACACCTTTGTCGTCTATTAAGGTCATGTAAAACCAAATTTTGTATACATGAAGCTAGTGAACGGCTGCGAGCACATCATCAGCGTGGCAAGTAGTCATGTAATTACACGACATGCATCTCATGATTATCATGTTTGCACCAGTCACAAACCTTCGTCAGTCATTCAAGTCACGTATTAACAAATTTTGTATATGTGAAGTTAGCGAAACAGCCACGAGAGTATCATGAGCGCGGCAAATAGCGCGTTGTTCTATGACACGCATCTCACGATTATCACATTGGTACCAACCACATACATTCGTGATCCATTCACGTGACATAATGACAATTTCGCTATATGCGAAGCTCGTGGCAGCAAGCGCATTATGAGCGTGGCATGAAGTCATGACGTACATGACATGCATGTCATAATTATCATGTTGACACCTGTCACATACCTTCGTCATTGACGCCGCGCAATACCAAATTTGGTATATGTAAAGCTAGGGAAACGGCCTTGAGTGCATCATGAGCGTGGCATGTAGTCACATTCTAACATGACATGCATCTGATGATTATCATGTTTCCATAAGTCACATACCTCCGTCATCCATTCACGTCAAGTATATCTAAATTTGGTGCATGTGAATCTCGCGAAATCGCCGCGAGTGCATCATGAGCGTGGCATGTAGTTATGACTTACATGAAATGCATGCCATTATCATGTTTTCACCAGTAACATACCGTTGCCATCCGTTCGTGTAACGTAATACCAAATTTGGTATATGTAGAGCTAGCGAAACGGCCCCGACCGCATCATGAGCGTGATGAGTTGTTACATAATACACATCTCATGATTATCATGTTTGCACCAGTCACATACCTTCGACATCCATTCACGTGCATTCACGTCCCGAAATACCAAATTGGTGTTTGTGAAGCTAAGGAAACGGCCGTGAGCGAATTATGAACATGGAATGTAGTAATGTTGTAACAATTAACGCCTCTCATTATTTTCATGTTTCCACCAGTTGCATACCTTCGTCACTCATTCACGTAAGTTGCAAGTACCGTAGATTGTCACGCAGCCCCGCAGCCACCAGCGTAATTTTTGGGGTCGGTTTCTTTTACAAAAGACCATAGCTTTTCTTGGGGTCCTTCAACACAAAAGTTTTAATCCGTCTCTCTATCTATCTGTCTGTTTGTACAACTGTTTGTCTGCCCTTAACGGTACCCTAAATGGCACCAAAGTGGCGGAAGGATACTCCAAACAGCCGACCCCATTTGCAGTGCCCACCAATATAGCTCAAAATTCAGTGTTCATACTTGTGTGATTTTTAATTAAAAAGCAAATATGGCGCATATCTGAGGATCCATAGCACTTCAATATTCTCTTTGTGTGTTTCTTACTAGAAAACGCATACATAGGCAATTCTAAGGACGATAGCATTTATCACGTTGCGCGGACCATGCAACGCTTGCACGGAAAGGAAAATGTTTCCAACGCTTTGCTAAGACGGCGTGGTGGTGTCACCTACCCGTCGCCTTGCGTTCTCCACCTTATCACCTCCAACACGGGTGCGAAGAGCGCAGGCGCTTCGCTTTGCAAGATAACTGCCATATAGCGCTCATGTCTCATGTGTGACGTGACTTGATGCGCTCGTTGGCCTCCGCTGCATGCTCGAAGCACTCTAACGCAGCGCCTTCAGAGTACCATTCACCAACTGTCTTGAGCAGAACATCAAATAA
This sequence comes from Rhipicephalus annulatus, assembly GCA_013436015.1. NCBI lineage: Eukaryota > Metazoa > Arthropoda > Arachnida > Ixodida > Ixodidae > Rhipicephalus > Rhipicephalus annulatus. The sequence continues at coordinate 49,254 of WOVY01000027.1, forward strand.
ATGTTTTGTTCACTCTCTCCAGACGCAAGACTAGTTTTTGACGACATTTGCAGTTGAACATGCAGATACAGGGCCACTGTTTTCTTCTTCGAGCCGTTATTGCTGCCTCCTCAATTGCGGTAGTTGGCAAGAAATGACCATATATCAAGGCTTCAGAAGCAATCGTATGTGTGGCGTGCTGCTGTCTAGAAACACAGCATCGACAGTAGTCGGTCTCTACAAATTTTCAAGAGATGCACGAGGCAAAAAGAATAAATCGTGCTATTGAGATTGGGCAATTCGCTCACGACACCGATGAAAGAGTGCAGCGTGCACTTTGTCAGCACCAAATACTTCTGGAGCAACGTAGGTAAGACACTGAGAATGTCTTGATTTTGTACATGCCTTCATTTATTTTTCTTATGACAATTGATGCCTTCTTTGAAAAAGTGAAGCAAAGCTTGGGACAGCAACACCGTTGTGGCATTTCTTAAGTGTTAGCTTGAGTCAAGCTGCAGTTTATGGTTGCCGTTACATTTCACTCGTCAGTGCCCTGCACCCGTATGCCATCACTTGAACGACCTCGAGCTGCACAATTGTAGTCAGCGTTGCGGAAGTGGGCAGCCTAGGACATACCATATGCTTCAGAACGACGTAACAGTTTGTAAAAGACGTACTCAGCATTTTGTGTTGTAAAAAATAAATGCTTTTTGAAAGCTATTCCTGAAAGGAAGATTTGTTCGTGAAGCTGTAGTTTGTGTTTTCGCATACAGACCTGCAGGTATGGCAGCCTGAAAGGAAGCTACTGAAATGATCAACTGTGCCTTCTGAATGTTTTTCTGCAGCCTCACGACAGGAACTTTTCACAAACGCAAGCAGCAGCAGAACGTGCTTGTGCATCTGTGAGGCGTTCTCAAGGTTTATATCATTCGAACATGTGTGCACATGATAGCGGCATTACCGTGTTATAATTAGTTCATTTGGTGACCCATGCCCAATAAAAGTTTTCTCGGAACTTATGTGCTGTGATTATTGCATGAAACTTACAAAACAGCGAACAGCTTCGCATGCAAAACCACAATACATTCATGAGCCATGGTGAAGGTGAAGCTCCATGTTTCGTACTAAAAAAAATTGCCCGCAGCTTCCCTCGGGGGAACACTGAGGAGGATGCGGAGCATATAATTGGTTAACGGGGTGTTAAAGTGCGACTTACATGGGTCGATGGCTAAATTGGTTAACGTGGTTGTGAAATGGGGTGTTAAATTGCGACTTACTTGGGTCGATGGCTAAATTGGTTAACGTGGTTGTAGGAGGGGGTGTTAAATGAGTGAACACGTACACACGTATGCGAAAGGACGGCGCTGGTCGAAGGGACGTCGAACATTGTGTTTGTGGATTCGTTAGAATTCATTTCACCGCGACCTTGGACGTCGACGCGCCGTACAAACCAACCGACGAGTGGCAACTGAGCGAGCGAGCGCCGACGTTGAGTATATATACAGCGCGACGGCGCATGCACTGTCAGCTGTTGAATGTTCTCGAAGGAGAAGCGCGCGCGCGGCACAGATGGCGATGGTGCGACGGCGCATGCGTTGTCAGCTGTCGTATGTTCTCGAAGGAGAAGCGTGCGTGGCACAGATGGTGGGCGACGGCGCGACGGCGCATGCGCGCGCGTCAGCTGTCGAATGTTCGAGAAGCGGTGCGGACGGCGCACTACAAGGCGCGAGTATAAGATGCTTCCGCATCTAATACAGCACCTTTGGCTTGTAGTTAAATGAACTGATTTAGGTCTTGCCTGGGTACGCATATGGGCGCAGTTTGCCTGCATGCAGCAATCAACGAATATATTGATATTTTAATATTTATTTCAAAAGCCTTTGAGCTTGCCAGTTTAGGAGTAGTCGCTGCATGCACATCGCGATGGGATGCTTGCTGCATTAAAAATTGGCTGCTTTGCAACTACACTGGCCCCGAGAACCAGTATAGCACGCCATGACAACATAAAGCACCACAAATGGACCTTTGCGCGAATCTCCAAGTGGGCTTTGACTGGACTCTACCCTTCAAACGACAAACAACTGCACTAGCGAATATAAATGAATGTTATTATTGCGGCACAATGTTTTTGTTTTCTTTTTTGAACATATGCGTTGAATATATCAGCATTGTGATAACATGGCGCATTGCAACATCAGTAAATATACACACAAAATTTAACATGCGTAAGGAAGCAGAGAGTGTTGCAACAATACTTAGGGTTTTACGTGCAAAGCCATGCATACATGTATACAGTGATTCTGAGTCACACCGTTAGTGGAGGGCAACGCGCACTGACCTCACACGGCACACGGCCTCTAGCATTTCACCTCCATCGCAAAGCAACCGTCGCGGCTGGGATTGAATGCGTGACGTTTGGGTCAAACCAGAGCACCGCAATCACCACACTACCGCGGCACACACGTATAGTGCATTGAAGAACAGTAAGATTACTTTACGGCACCGACTGCAAAAAGCGTAGAGCCATCGCGGAGAGGAAAACAAAGCACTGAACTGCAGGCGGCACATGTGCTCAATGATTCCGATACTCTGTTTGGATGCCATAGGATGGATGAATAGATGTATATATATGGCTGTACCCTTTATATCGGGCGGCGGCTAACGGCACTTTGCCGTAATACTTTGTGAACCACAAAATGATTTATCTTTTTTTCCCTCTAAATAGAGAATCTGAGGACCGATACTTTGCAGTGAAAGGTTTATTTTCACTCATGCCTTGATTTTAGCAACCAATCAGATACCCTCCTTCTAGTTTTTTCTACCCGCTTAAAGTCTAATTTGTGCTCCCTGTCCTTAAACCCCACTGCTTTGAAAAATTCTGCGCCATCATCCTGAACTATAGGGTGATAACTTTCTTAGAACATTATCAGGTGCTTGGCAGTTTTCTTCTCCTCTCCACATGCACTGTATACCATCTATCCTTTTGTATTTGGCCCTACAAGTTTTGGTACGCAATACTGCCGTCCTGACTCCAAACAGCAGAAAACTACCTCGAGTATTATCATAGATCCTTTCCTTGGCAATATTCTGCATAAAGGTTTGATAGATCTCTCGTGCCGACTTCTTAATCGTAACAATTCTCCAAATGGCGGTCTCCGTTTCTTTTACCTTTTCTTAACTGATAGTTCTTTTTGGTTGGGCCCCTGCTCTTTTCTGAGTAGTTATCCGTCAATGTTGTGGTTCACCGCCTCCATTTTGTATCGACATTCCTCTTGTACAAGTAGCTACAAAACCTTTCTAGCCCAACGCTCCTCCCCCATTTTTCTCAATCGCTTTTCAAATTTTATCTTGCTGCTAGCTTTCATGCCCTCAAATGGTGTCCATTCATATTACCTTGCACTCCTTCATTTGGCGTATTCCCGTGAGCTCCCACAGCGAGCCTTCATTCCACGGTGCTTTCCCAGCCACGGTAGTATAGTGGCTAAGGTACTCGGCTGCTGTCCTGCAAATCGCGGGATCCAATCCCGTCTGCGGCAGCTGCATCTTTGAAGAAGGCGAAATGTTGTAGGCCCGTGTGCTCAGATTTGGGTGCACGTTAAGAACCCCAAATGGTCATAAATTCCGCAGCCCTCCACTACGGCGTCTCTCATAATCATGTGGTGGTTTTTAGACGTTAAACCTCACATATCAATCAAATAAATTATTCCACGTTGCTTAATTTCGAATTTTCCTTGAACTTCTGATACTATGCACAAGACCGCATCGCCGCACGTCAGACCAGGATCCGTGATCTTTTTCCATATTCCTCTCACAACATCATACCTATTGTAATTCCACCCAGAGCGCGCTATTTTTCATCACTGTTGCATTCCTGTTACTTTTCGTCGTTACGATGTTTCGTGTTCCCTTAGGTACTCGGTCACAATGCCCAGACATTTCTATTTATCTGTCATCTCTAGCGTGAACTTTCATGTTCTGAGCCCACTACCTTCATTGGCATTAAAAATCATGACTGCTGGTTTTTTCTTACTGAATCTGAAATCTAACTTATCTTCCTCATAAGCGCAGATGTCGATGAACCTCTACAAATATTTCTTGTCATCCATTACATCTGTGTACATAAGTGCTGGTAGTACTTGTTCATGAGTTTTTCTTGTTTCTTCAAAGGCAGGTTGAAGCCAAGTATACTTCCCTTGAATTACGCCACTAATGCTTGTAAAGACATCACGAATAACAAGAGTGACAGAGCGCACCCCTGCCTAAGACCCCGTTTGATATATGTCGGCTTAAATACCTGTTTCCCTTTTTTATAACTACCCTGTTGCTTTTATTGATATCCTTTCAAAGGCTAGTGACTCCATCTTCCATACCTTGTGCATGAAGTATTCCTCACAAGTCTTCTTGAACAACGTACGCTATCGTACGCTTCCTTGATATCCAAAAATTCTAGCCACACAGGCCTGTGTTCCTTTCCTGCTATTTCGATGCCCCGCGTCACTGAGAACAGATTGTCTTTCAACGTTATGTGTTTCTGAAACCCATTCTGCGGTTCCTCATGCCCCCCCCCCCCCCTCGTCCTCTATCTATGGCTGCATTCTTTTCTTTATTATCTGCATCGCAATCCTGTAGACCACTGATGTCACTGTTATGAGACAGTAGTTGTTGATGTCAGCTTCGCCCCTCTTTCCTTTATAGATCATGCTCATCTTTGAAGTGTCCATACATTGGGTGCTTCTGCATCGATTATTGTTTCGTTCGCTGCCCTCTCAAAATGTAATTAGACTTGGGGCCCAATGTCTTTATCAGCGTAATTCGGGTGCCATTATGGTCTCTTGATTTACTGCTAGGAACCCTCTTCGCAGCCCTTCCCGACTCTCGTTCTGAAAATGAAGCCACTGCACCACTTGATGGATCCTTGTTTATTAAGGTGCATAAGGCACTTCATGGCTGAAATTTTTCTCTCACCGTTATTTCTATATATTCAATCATTTCGTTCCTTCTAGCCTAACACCTTGAGCTGTATTTATCAACCTCTGCTCTAGGCTTATCTCAGTTCTTAGGGAGTATAGATGGTTCTAAAATTTCGCAGCTGCCTTTCTATCTTTTTTATGTAATTTGCAAGCCAGTGAGCCCCTTTTCGTATCTTTTCATTGATCAGAAGGAATGCTTCTCTTCTACAGCACAGAAAGATGTCCCATTTTCTTTCAGCATCATCTGTTGGTTCACCCTTCCACTTAGCATGTCTGTGTTCTCTAGAGGCTTCCTGACGTTTTGCTATCGCTCTCTTATTTTCTGATCCCACCAACTCTTCGGTTTGTGTCTTCTTTTCCGAGGTGACTTGTCACGTGCCTCAGCAAGCTCTAGCTCAAAGAGTCCTATTAGGTTCGTGTACATCTACACTGTTTTATTATATCAAGTGGTTACTTTCTCGATTTCTTTAGTAGCTAGTTCCATTTGCCTTTCCGAATAAAAATTTCCCTGTAGTTGCTCATCTTGTCTTCTTCCCACTTTCATTGCCTTCTAAAACATAGCTTGATATGTTTCTTATCACTACCCAGATTTCTGGAGCTACATTCCCCTGAGCCTATTGTACATCCTAAGTGACATCAGTGCATAATCTATTGTTGACTGCAGCCTTCCTACCTTCCATGTTGTTTGCCCTTCGCACTTCTCAGTACTGTGGCAAATCATCAATTTGTGCCTTTCCTACATATTCATGATCATTTTGCCTTTCGGGTCAGTATACCCATCTATATCTTCTATGCGCGCATTCATATCTCCTGGAATTATTATCTCGCGCTCTCCTATCAATTCCTCATTGTCATTTGCTGTACACTCTACTATTGCTTGTTTTTCCTCTCTGACCTTTTCTCCCGTCCACAAGTACTCCAAACCAAGGAGTGTCGTCTGCCCTGCTACTTTTCCTTCCCTTTTACCCATAAATGTTCCGTGAATCATTGCTTGACCATTCGCCAACTCATACAATTTTGTATAAATTCCCCGATTCCTACCCCCTTATTGCTTATGTGATTCTTAAACAGAAAAGAAGTGAAAAGTGAGCGCCGTAGCTGTCTGCATCAGAGTGCGACAGCCCACAAGGGATGGGGGTAAGTTGATATTCAAAGGACATGATTAAAGGTATACAGACAAAGAGGGGGAAGGAGAGAGCGTGGCGCAAGTAGAGCGACACCAAGAAGCAAGGGGAAGATAGGAAAGTTGAGTACGGTAGCAGGAGTCCGAGGACCAGACACCACTCAGCGAGAGCTCGTCGGCGGCAGGAGATGGCGTAAGGCGAACCAATTGGCCAGAGCTGCGCTGCCGTCGGAGATCGTGATGCCCAACCGGTCGGCACAAAATACGGAGAGCGAGTCTCTACCTCCGTTTTTGCTGCCTTCTGTTCTATTGCAATATTCCCATACGTAGTAAGGATTACAAGGTGGTTGCTCCATGTCCCGAAGATGTGTCTCCACGACCCCATATCCCATCAGCTCCTCCTGCCTTGACTGTTCTATGTAATCCCACTTCAACCTATTCCTGCCACACTGTAAGTTATATACCCTATGTCTGATTTAGCTCGACCCTTGTGCTTACGTCGATTTATTCTTCCACGGACCCCACGTGGCTTGAACATTGGTGTCGCTTTATAGTTGTCGTTGCTCACACTGTTGGCCTCAGATTTCTGGCTCCCCCTGAAAAAGCTGTGGCTGGATGACCCATCCTTTTGCTAACTTCCTGCCCGTCGCACCACAGTAATGAATACCATCCTGTGCAAAGGGGCGAGCGCCGGCCTCGTACACATCTTGGTTCATCTCAATTACGCTGTATCTGAACTGTCTGCTTATACCCTTGATCACACAGTGAATTTTCACTACCCTACTGTAGACTTCCACAACCCTCCTGTAGACGAGACTGCCCCCAGACCTCGAGGTTGCATAATGTCACATGCACACTTCCAGGGGCGTCTCACATTTTATGCGTCCCACCCTTTATGTTTTTCTGAATGTTCTGAGTCTTCCTTTAAGCACATCATTAAAACCTTCATGAATGTTGACGAGATTTTCTGACTCCATGTTATCTTCTTCAACCTCCTGAACTTTGGCCAGTGCATCCACCATGGACTTTCCTGACTGGACCTCCAAACTCACTCTCTCATCTTCCTTCACTGTCGTGACGACGTCATCCCTAATTATGGCCACGTTAGAATCCTCCACTACTAGGACTCTTCTACGCTCCAATCGCTGGCTTCCTGTTTGCTTCACCTGTTTCTCTCTCTGACGTGTTTCCTTTGTTCCTGTGCTGCTTGAAGAGTACCATGCCACAGAGCTGTATGTTCTCGAAGCCTCCACGCTGTGACCAGACACTGTGGCCCATTGACCTCCCTTCTGGCCTGTTCTTTGCCGCCTGTCACCTTCTCTGCTACCCACGCCTTCTATCTCACACCGCTCGGGGCCGGGGCAAAGCGCCGTTAGCTCCCTTACCCACTACTCTAGCTAGGTTCGTTCTCCAAGTTATTTTCTAAGGTCACCCTTCATTGCTCTAATAGGCTCATGGTAGCCTCTTCCGGCACGGTTTCGGAGGTTCCATTCTCTGCTCCCATTGCACCCTCAGCTCCCCCTGCAGCCCCTCAATGCTAGCCTCCATGCGCCGCACTGCGGCCTTCAGTGCCTCACACGGCGTGCACACGAAGCTCGCTTTCTCTGCGTCGGCCAAACTTGTGATGGCTGGTTCGTCCAGGTAACATCGGTGCTTGCATTATTCGCCCTATACCTGCTCACTCTCACCCGTGGTTTTTCAAGTCTTCTTAGCCGTCGCCAACCCGACCGTTGGACCAAGCGCTCATCAGCTTTAAGTTCAACCCTGATTTTGCTATCCTTGGGTTCCGCTAACTCTTCTACCTCAGCAACTGTTTAATGCTTCCGCCTACAGCATACACATTGTGTTCGCGCGTTACAACTGATCGTGGGCACGAAACTTCTTCAAAACTTCCGCCTGCCCCGTTCACGTGGTCAACGTCACTGCAACGTTGCCCGTTGTCCACACCCGCAGTACTCTCAACGCTAGCTACCAAAATCTAACTAGAGAAAACAAAGAGTTGTGTTCATGTTTATAACAGGTATATCAAACCCTCTAAAAAACGAGAGAAAACAAAACAAAAAAGAAAAGCTTGTCTCTCGTTGCGCACTGCTCGTGCACCTACTGACCTGCCTCCAAACCACCGTAAGAACCCTACAGGTGCCAAAACTTGCGGCAAACTAAGTATATATAAGCGAAGCTCACGAGACGGCCGCGAGCGCATGATGAGCGTGGCATGTAGTCATGACTTAAATGACATGCATGACATGCATATCATGACTTTGACGTTATGGTCCATCATATTTGTTCACCACGCAGTCACGTATTACTATACCAGTTTTCCAACATCTCATGTTAAGAAACCTCCGCAAAAACAGCAAGACCATGAAATGCAAAACAGGACATTCATGACATACATGCCGTGATTTTCATGGTATGACTAGTTACTTTTGCTCGTCATACAGCCATGTTGTGCTATACCAATTTCAGTATCGATACTATTATCGAAAATAGATAGATAGAAAGATAGATACGCTAAGAGTCACCGAAGTTCACTAAGAAATGCGTCGCATTTTTTTTCTAGTTTTTTTTAAATCTTTCCAGTCTGTAAGTCGAACAAGGCCATGTAGTTTCTTAATCAGGAGGGTTTCTATCAGGATACGCGAAACGCAGTGGTCACTGCCAAGCGCTTCCCTGCCATTTTCCCATCGGGCCACCCTGACCCCTTTAACAAACGCCAAGTCCGGGCTCGTATCTCGGTTGATACTATTTCCCACTTGCGTTGGTTGAGTGTGGTCTGTAATGAGGACTAGCCTTCTGCGATCAGCTTCTTTGACCAAATCCCTGCCTTTCTGAGTTTCCTTAACATATTCCGAGCTCTTGTGCCACGCATTAGTCTCCTAGGATGACAAGACCCTTTTTGTCTGCTTCTTGTTCGCCATCGCAAAAAGAAGCTGAAGTTGGTTTTCCGCTGGCTGGGTGGGCTGTAGATATGGAGTAGAAATGTGCTTTCGCCGGTTCTTTTTTTTGTTACGATTTTGATGAGAACGTGGTCAATGTCTGTTGCATCAATGTCATGTCTGATTGCACTGACCGCTTTGGTAACCAGAGTGGCGACCTTACTTTGGCCAATACCCTTATAAACCGAAAAACCAGTGAGTTTCGGTGAGCAGCCGGTTTCCTGGACGGCGATGATGTCTGGTGGAGTTGTGCATTCAATGATGTGTTGATTCAGAAGAACATACTTTCGATGGATTCCACGACAGTTCCACTGCCATATTTCGACGGTTTCTAACTTGACCGAAGATTTACGGCTGCTCGCCATACACAGGTGGTGGTCCAGCATCGGGTTTACCTCTGGATTTTATGGCCGTGAGTTGCACCAGGCATTCTCTATTCTAGCGCGCCTCAACATGGATGTTTGAGATTAAATTGCTGAGATTTGCTAGGGCATTTTTCATAGCAGCCATGGTACTTGTGAAATACTGGCACCCTACGGTAGCCGTCAGAGTTAACTCTGTTCGGCGCTTAGCATTGGTCTGTCTTGTTCTCGAGGCCTTCAGTTCATCTAGGAGATTGTTTAGTTTCTGCTGGAGTTTGGCGTTTTCTGCCCTGAGTGTCTGAATAGTCTGCCCTACTTCCTTTACTTCGTCGTTGGGCGGCGCACTGCCATTCTTACCGACCAATACTATCTGTGTAATCGTGTTCTTTGGAGCAGTGGGAGAGGCAGCGAAAAAAGGCACTTTGTTGCTCATCGTACCGTCGTATTCCTTACTGGCGACGGGTTTCTTCGGCTGCTTTTTTGGTTTCTGGAGCCTGGCGGGTCCTGCACGTCGATCTCGACCGTGACCGTCGTTTATATGCTGCTCGGGACCTGGATGATGAGCTGCCACCTCTGCTTAACCAGCGTTTCCGGGCCTGGCCGCATCCATCGGCGCCTTCTGCTCCAACGTCCGTCTGCTCTTTTATTCTTGGTCGTGGGCTTCTTGGTCTCCTGAGGCGTTCGTCGCACTCCTTTGCCCGCGTAGGGTGCACATCCTTGGATAGTGCACACTGGGGCTCACAGATCTGTCCGTCCTCTATGACTGGCTTGGTGCGATTTGAGCAGACAACAGCAACTGGTGTAAGACACACGTCTTCCCTACGCCCAGGTTTGAAGCATATATAGCAAACTGGCCGCGATGATCGATTAAGGTAGCAACGTGTCTCACCACCGTAGTGGTAAACATAGCGCTGGACGATATTTTCCTCGAAGGTAATGACGGCACTTTGGGATTTTCCAAGCATTCTCGCATAAAGTATTCTCACTCCTTGGGTGCGCACCCGCAGATGGGCTAGTGATTCGGTTGGTGTGGTCCTGGCGTTCAGTCCATGAATCACACTTTTGCACGAGTTGTCGAACATGGCTACGTATGCCACCACTGCATAGTCATTTCTACAAAACGTAGACTTCGAAGGCTCTGGACAATGTTGGCGGTCTACATGCTTGGCGGGCTGATTATGGCGATATTAGATTCATTGCGCAGCCATATAAGCGGGTTGCCTTCGTTGCAGATGTTTGGGTTACCACATGCCTTATTTATAGCACGTGCCATCTGATGCGTGCTTAGTTGACTGATGTTGAGCCCATACCTCAGTCTATGGATGACCTTGAATTGGTTTTCCGCAGTGGAGGCAGTTTCTCTTTCCAAAGACGATTCCCTTCTTGCTAGGTTGGATCGACGCTGATTTGTCTACCACATCAGCCCCGGTAGCCGAAACGGCGATAGGCCTTGAGTTGTAGTACGTTGCAGTGAAACATCCCCCGTTGACAAGAGGCTTCTTTTGCGAGACGCTAGCAGCATTTTCTCCGCCTTGAGTTTTCTCTTCTGCCGATGTTGGGGCTCCGGTTGACGCAGCCGCGTCATCGTCAGTCATTCTCGAGCGTTGCTCCGAAACGAAGCGTTTCGTCGGGCCAATAGTCTGATGCCGCTTAGGCTTAGAGCAGCGTTCTTCGCCTTGGATCTTCAAACAAGGAGACTTTCAGAAAATACAGACTTACGGTTAAAAACTTGTTATCTGCCGACTGCGCTTGATTAGTACAATACGGTTCAGCACTTCATAGGTGGCAGCGATAAGGCTTTCCGGGTAAGATGAGGCGTCGAGGTAGGAGCTCATGCGAAGCACGTTTGCTTCATCTGGCCCCCTAGCGTTGCCTCCTCAGATGAGGCCAAGAAAACACTTCTGGACACTGGACTACTCTCCGTGAAAGACGGGCCCTGCGTCGTCGTCGACCCAGAGGTGCAAAAGGTTCGTCTCAAATTGCATTAAGTAGCCTTTGACGTCAACACAGAGTTGGTTAAGGTAAAAAAGTCCTCAGCGACTAATGGAGCGCCGAAGACTTCAAAGGAGTTGGGTCAACCAAAAGATTAGTTCGGCTATTACTAAAGGAAGGCGTTACAATGAATACAGTGGCTGGAATATGAAAGTGAGATGGGCGGCAACCGGCGCCTATGGAGCGCACTGAAGCCTCCGAGGAGGAGCCGCTTGGGGGCGTGCGCAATCCTTTAAAGGTTGTTTGCACTTTTCCGACAGTTTCGTCGGATGCTTTCGTCCTCGTTTTATTAATTGCTGTGGCAGTCTGACACCAATTATTCAGTATTCACTCTTATAGCGCAAAAACAAAGTCATTGCTTCGTCCCGGGGTTCACTACAGGCTACATGTCGGCTAAAAAGAAGCATGCGCTGTTCGGCATTCTAAAGGACGAAGTCAGCTTGTCAGCGTGCGGGATCACTCTCCGCCACTGAGCTCTCTTATCTCAGTGGCAGAGAGTTATCCCGCAAGCTGACAAGCTGCTTCAACAAAACTCGGCTGTGCGCGAGCTGCACATTGGAGAAAGGTACATCTCCCGGCACTTCGAGCACACTGTGATGGGCGAAACTGTCTGCATAAAAAAAGGTAGACCCATGGGCGAGCTTGCTGTTCAGGGGGGGGGGGGCGAAGGTTCATTCCAGGGTGCCTTATTTCTTTAAATTAGTGCATAAGGCACACTTCAGGTTCATCTTAATACATAAAAAATCTTAATGCATAAGAACGGAGAGGACAAGGACTTGAAGAATTACATGCCAATGAGCTTGCTCTTCATAGTATACAAGCTATTAGCAAAGGTAATTGCTAACAGAGTTAAGAAAACATTTGAATTCAATCAACCAAAGGAACAAGCAGGATTTCGAACAGACTACTCAACAATCTACCACATTCATGCTATCAATAGGGTAATATAGAAATGCTTGGAATATAGCCAACCACTACACATAGCCTTCAAAGAAAACGAGAAGGCGTTTGATTCACTATAAATATCGGCAGTTATGCAGGCACTGTGGAATCAGGGCGTTGATGCAGCATATATAAACTTCCTGGAAGACATTTACTGGGGGTCAACTGCTACCATAGTGCTTCATAAAGAAAGCAACAGAATAGCAATCGAGAAGGGTGTAAAGCAAGGGATACAATCTCCCCAATTCTATTTACCGCTTGCTCACAAGAGGCTTTCAGAAGCCTAGAATAGGAACAGTTGGGGATAAGAGTTAATGGAGAGTACCTTATCAACCTACGCTTCGCTTATGACATTGCATTCTTGAGTAACTCAGGGAACGAATTGCAACTCATGATTATGGAGTTAGACAAGAGCATAAAAGTGGGTGCCAAAAGTAATCTGCAGGAAACGAAAGTATTGTACCACAATCTCGAAAGAGAGCAGCATTTCGAGATAGGTAATTGTGCACTTCAAGTTGTAAAAGATTATGTCTACTTAAGGCAGGTAATAACCGCGGAGCTGAACCACAAGATTGAAGTGACTAGAATAATAAGAATACGGTGGAGTACAATTGGCAAGCACTCTCAAATTATGACGGGTAGATTGTCACTATCCCTAATAAGGAACGTATATAACAGCTCTATCTTGCCGCTACTTAGCTATGGAGCACAAACCCCGAGACTTACAATGAGGGTTCAGCTTAAATTGAGGACGACGCAGCGAGTAATGAAAAGAAAAATGGTAGGCGTAACCTTAAGTGACAAAAAGAGAGCAGAGTGGATTAGAGGACAAACGTAAGTTAAGGATATCATAGTTGAAACCAAGAAGAGAAACTGGGCATGAGCCGAGTGTTGCGCGTAGACAGGATAACAGTTGGTTATCCAGGGTAACTAACTGGATCCCCAAAGAAGGCAAGCGGGTTAGGGGGAGACAGAAGATTAGGTGGGCAGATGAGATTAAGAAGTTTGCGGGTACAACCTTGCAGCAGCAAGCACGGGACCGAGTTAACTGGTGGAACATTCGAGAGGCCTTTGTCCTGCAGTGGACATAGTCAGGCTGGTGGTGATGATGATGGTGATGATGAGGCAGATTTTGAGCGCCCCTTTTAGATGACTAAGAGAGTGCCCCGCTGCCTAATCAATGTATAGAACAGATTTAGTGCCCCCCTCCCTGGTGGCCAGCCCCCATTTTCTCCCCAAGTTAGGACGCTTATGGGTAGGTTTTTTGGAGAAGCTCTTCGCATTTTTAGATGCCTTTGAAATCACTTTTTCAAAGTGGTTTAGCTACAACAAGCTCCACAGTGACAGCTTGAAAGAGCTTATTTCCTGCTTGAAAAAAAAGGTGTCACACGGGGCTTCGCACAACATGGCCCGAGCCTCGCCAATCAAGTAAAGAAGTTTTTTCTGCTCACCCATTTGCGTTTTTGCACAAAGGTACTCCACAAGTAGCGAGCATTTTCCCGAGAAAAGAGGAAGTACCTGAAGCTCAGGCGCATCTCCTATAGGCTTGCAGCCCATTGTTCTATGGAGCACTTGTGAATTATAAAGCATTTTTACTTGAAGATAAAAAAGGACGTGCGACAAATTATTAACAAAGCATTGTTGTAAACAGATAGTGCGCCACTACTAGGAGATGCGTTGTATGACCCGTAGGCAGAAAATAAAAGGTTTTCATCCAGATACCGCTCCTGATTATCGTGTCTGAGTATGACATTTTCAGTGATTGGGCTTTACTTACAGATTGGTGCTTGAATAAATGATGGTTCATCGTGCGAAGTGTTGAAAGCATTGACTCACAAATGCGTTTAATCGTTCCACTCTTCTATCACTTCACATCGATAAAATGTTTCAGTGCCGTCATGCACTCACTTTCGGCATCATGTCGAGCTGACGATATTTTAGTTAAATCACGCACACGCGTACGCATCCTGTTTTACAGAAGCTAATTGAATTATTTCCTCGGTCGCCATTTCAGGCCAAGACGAGCAAAAAATATATTTTAAATGTTCACCTTGCCCGCGTGCGTGGTTGATTGCCGTCTCTGCGCAGTGCGTCGCCGCCTTGGGTGGCATGGATGGATGGATTGATATGGCTCTACCCTTTAGATCGGGCGGTTGCTTACGCCACCAAGCCGTAATTCTTAGTGAGCCAAAAACTGGATTTATTTATTTTCTTTAAATAGTAAGTTTGAGGACTCGTACTTTGCAGTGAAGGGTTTAATTTTCTCTCGAGCCTTGACTTTAGCCACCAATCAGATAACCTCCTTCTTGTTGGTTCTACCCGCTTAAAGTTTATTTTGCCCACCCTGTCCTAAAAGCCCAGTGCTTTGAAAAACTCTGCGCCATCATCCTGAACTATAGGATGCAGCCCTTTACAGAACATTATCAAGTGTTTGGCAGTTTATTCTTCCTCTCCGCACGCACTGCATACCGTGCCTACCCTTTCGTATTTGGCCCGATATGTCTTGGTTCACAATACAGAAGAGAACTACCCCGAGTATTGTAATAGATCCTTTCATTGGCAATTTCCTGTATAAAAATTTGATAGATCTCTAGTGCGGACTTCTTAATCATGCCAATTCTCCACATATTGGTCTAAGCTTCTTTAACCTTATTCTTAACTGGTACCCTCTGCTGTTTTCTAAGTATTTACCAGTCAATTTTTGGATTCGCTTCCTCTATTCTGTATTGACATTCTACATGTACAAAAGCTGAATACCTTCCTAGCCCAACGCCGCTATCCCATTTCTCTCAATCACTTCTAAAATTTTATTATGCTGCTAGCTTCCCTGCCCTGAAATGATGTCTATCCCGTATCACGTTTTACTGCATTATTTGGTGTATTCCCGGGATCTCCTTAGGCAAACCTACCAATTCTAAGTTGCTTAATTTCTTATCTTGCTTGAACTTCTGATCTCATGCACAAGACCACATTGCTGAACGTCAGACCAGGAACCATGACCTTTTCTATATTCCCCTCACAACATCATACCTATTCTCATTCCGCAGTGCCCTGTTTTTCATCACCGCTGCATTCTGGTTACCTTTGGTCATCACGTAAATTTCGTGTTCCCTTAGGTTCTCGGCCCCTTTGTTTATCCATACGCCCAGATATTGGTGTTTATCTGTTATCTCTAGCTTGATCTCCTGCATTCTAAGCTCACTACCTTCAATATAATTAAAAATCATGACTGCTGGTTTTTCTTTATTGAATCTGAAATCGAACCTATCTCCCTCATTACCGCAGATGTCCACCAATCTCTGCAAATCTTCCTTGTTGTCGGCCATTAGCACTATATCATCTGCGTACATCAATGCTGGTAATGCCTGTTGAATGAGTTTTCCATGTTTGATGAAAGAAAGGTTGAGGCCCAGTTCACTTGCCTTTGATTTGGCCTCTAATGCTTGTAGGTACATCATGAATAACAAGGGTGACAGAGGAGACCCCGTTTTACCTCTGTAAGCTTGGATCCCTGTTTTTCCCACTTTAAAACTGCCTTGTTATCTCGATAAATAGTCTTTTAAAGAAGACTGACTCCATCTTCCACACCTAGTGTATCCAGTATTCCCCACAGGTCTTCTTGAACCACGCTGTCGAAGGCTCCCTTGATATCCGAAAATACTACCCACAGGGGCCTACGTTCCTTTTTCTACTATTTAAATGCATTGCGTCAGTGAGACCAGATTGTCTTCCAACCTCCTCTGTTTCCAAAACCCATTCCGCAGTTCCCCCAGAACCCCCTCATCCTCTATGCATGCCTGCAGTCTTTTCTTTATAATCGGAATCGCCAGTCTGTAGACCACTGATGTCACGGTTATAGGACGGTAGTTGTTTATGTCAGCTTTGTCCCCCTTTCCGTTATAGAACAAGCTCATTCTGCTAAGTTTTCATCCATCGGGGACTTCACCATCGATTATTATTTTGCTCACTGACTTTCTCAAAGCCTGCTTCGACATCAGACCTAATGTCTTTATCAGCATAATCGAAATGCCATCTGGGCTGGTTGATGTACTACTAGGTACCCTCTTCTGAGCACTTTGCTACTCTCGTTGTGAAAATGGAGCCACTGCGTAACTTCATTCATCCTTGTATATTGTGGTGCATAAAACACTTCTACGTTGAAAGTTTTCTGTCACCGCTGTTCTTATATATTCAATAGCTTCGTCCCCTTCTATTCTAGCACCTTTAGTGGTAGTTATAAAGATCTGCTCTAGGCCCGTCTCATTTCCGAGGGAGTTTAGATGGTTCCGGAATTTCGCAGCTGCCTTTCTACCTTTTTATGTACTTCTGCCAGCCACTGAGCTCCCTGTCTTCTTATCTTTTCATTGATCAGAAGGGATGCATCCCTTCTACAGCTAGAAAAAGTTCCAATTTTCCTTCAACATCAGCTGTTGGTTCACTCCGCTGTTTAGCATGTCTGTGTTCTCTAGAGGTTTTTTGACGTTTTGCTATTGCTCTCCTACCTTCCTCATCCCACCAAATCTTGGGTTTGTGTCTTCTTTTGCGGGGTGACTTGTCACGTGCCTTAACAAGCTCTAGCTCAAACAGTCTAATTAAATTCGTGTATGTCCTCACCGTTTTATTATCCTCAGTGATTCCTTTCTCAATTTCTTTAGTAGCTATTTCTATTTGCCTTTCTGAATAAAAATTTTCCTGTAGCTTCTCATGGTGTCTCTTTCCCACTTTTCCTGCTCTTCCAAAACTTAGCTTGATACGTTTGTGATCGCTACCCAGACTTCTAGAGCCACCTTCTTCTATGTGCATTCACCTGAACTTATAATACATCATATGTGACATCAGTGCGTATTATATCGTCTACTGCAGCCTTTCTACCTCCCATGTTATTTGCTCTTCACACTTCTCTGTACTGTTGCAAATGGTCAAATCATGCCATTCACACATATCCATTATCATTTTGCTGTTGGGTTGGTATACCCATCTATTTCTTCTATGTGCGCATTCATATCTTTTAGTATAATTATCTCACACCTTCCTCCTAATTCCTCAAGGTCTTTTCATATACACTCTACCATTGCCTGGTTTTTCTCTCTGGCCTTTGCTCCCATCCACAATTACACCAAACCAAAAAGTTTCATTTGCCCTCACATTTTCCCTTTTAGCCATAAATGTTCCTTGCACTCCTGCTTGATGCTCTGCCAGTCTGTACTTTTATGACTTTTATTCTGTACTTTTATGATGGATAGATGAATATGACTGTACCCTTGAGATCGGGCGGTGGCTAGCGCCACCAAGCCATATTACTGATTGAACCTAAAACTAGAATTTTTTTCCTATAAAAAGTGAGGTTGAGGATTCGTACTTTGCAATGAAGGGTTTATTTTCACTCGTGCCTTGACTTTAGCCACCAATCACATAACCGTTTTCTAGTTTATTCTACCCACTTAAAGTCTACTTTGCCCTCCCTGTCCCTAAACTCGAGTGCACGAGAAAACGTGTGCCAGCGCCATCTGGCATTTCCTCTCGAGGCGTTACGCTGTAGCCGGCGTGTTCATCACACTTCCCTAATCTAGCCACTGTACTACGGATCGCATGTCCCACCACTTGCGTCTCGGGAGCGGCACTACACTGGTGGTCATGCCAGTAATAAAGCCGCTGTGCCTGAATTGTCACACGACACATTCATGGCGACTGCATGGTGCCCAGGTGCGCTGGTTGTCACCCTTTGGGCATGAGCAAGTGGACTGTACTCGTTCCTATGCCAGTGCAGCAAGTCGAGCAACCAATGCCGACAACACAGAATAGCTGATGGATAAAGAGGAAGCAAAGAGGTCGGTGGCATCGGAGGTAGTGGTGGAGGCGTCTCATGCAGTGGCGACCAGCGAGAGAGAGGTGAAGACCTAAGCAAGACACATATGAAAATACGGTTATGGGCACTACAACGCAACGGCGTTCGACCCGGACAGAAACCCAAGACAATCCTGCAGCAGTCATCGGCCTGACGCTAATATGGACGTGGATACAGTCGAAACTACACCAATAATCCAACGCCTGAATGAGGGAGATGGGGCGTCCCAGCAGCGTCCGACCCAGGAAGATCAAGGGCAGTGGCGAGTAGCTGGTTCCAAAAAGTCTCGAGGTGCTGGCCGCCTGCGTTCATCGTCACTTTCACGCAGCGGCAATGGGGCGACGCTTTAAGCATCGGCCGGGCAGTAGCTCAAGTGTTGGTAAAGTAAGCGCCGTTCGCTCGGCTTTTTCTCGTCGCGATGGCGACAATGAGATTGGGGACGCTAAATGTACGTGGGCTTTCTGCGAGACGGCGGAAATACTAGCTTACGGCCTGATTATAGCAGAAGATCTAGACGTCGTCGCTGTACAAGAAACTAAAGCAGAGAGTAAAGAGCACGCTGTGAAAATGGTGCAGCCTTTCACGAGACTGTTTGATGTGTGCGTTTGTCACGTGGTGGGTACGTCTGCAGGGTGCCTCTTGTTAAATTGGCAGATCCTTAACGCGAAAGTGGAGTCCCTAACTACTTGCGAGGCTAATCCTTTCATTTTATGTGATCTATTTTTACCAAAAAAAAATTGGAGAGTGATCTGCGTATACGCATCCACTGTGATTCAATATTGAAAGGAGTTTGTGGAAAGACTGGATGTGTATTTGAAATGCCAGCATAAACTACTTTTGGCAAGATATTTCAAATGCATTTGTTCGAGTACGGATAAATCAAGTTTCAGGCCAAACACAGATTCAAGCGCTGCCATTCTAATCGATATGGTGGAGAAAGCTGCGCTAGAGGACGTGGGTGAATGTCTTTTCAGTGGTAAAGGGGTGACGTTTACCACTTTCAGCGTTCAAGCCACGCTGGACTTGACAGAGTATACGTGTCTTCTGCAATCCTTCCTTCGTGCCAAGATTACAGAGTTATACCTGTTAGTGGACGTATTTCTCATTAACTTGCCGCCAAAATCCTAAGCTCTCAGATTATGGAAGAACATGTCATCATTGGTGCCCTCTACACACTGCTGTACCGGGGAATGAACAGGTCAGCTGTTTCTCATGCTAATAGATACTGGGCGACAGAAGGGTCCTGGGATGAATTTGTAAGCACCTATTCAGTCACGCTGATATCCCCAAAGCCCATAAACGGATCATGCATCGTGGCACCACTGCACGCTAACACATAGCGAAATTTACCGACATACTCAAAACTAAATTCTGCAATATACTGAAACGAGCGTCTCTTGCGCTTAGCGGTGCGAACACTGAGACATATGTACCATTACCCTTCGTATCCTCCTGAGGTTAACGAAATACAGGGCATGCACTGCACCTATATCTGCTACGTGGCGCAAGCATCGCCTGGACGCCATTTCGGCGGTCTGCCCGTTCGTAAGCGCTATACTGGGTTAGGCTAGGTTTCATGTACGCTCTGTCTTCACTAAGCTGGCGCGTCACAAGAGAATTGTCAAAGGTCTCTACTGTGCAAGCCGTCCTCTTTAGTTCACATACAGCACTGTCTTGTGCGTGGTGCGTATTTGCATTGTTGGAGAAGCGGTATGCACCGTGGTTGCACGCCAGCCAGCAGTGACAGTGGTGAACTGTGCCGGACTTGATTGTCACAGCCAGACGAATAAGGAGCCAGGGTATCAGAATATTGCCTCGTCAGGTTTCTTTTTTACACTGAAGGTGCAGAATCATGCCAGAAGTCTGCAGAGGTAAAAGCATGGTGAAAGATGTGATGGTTTCACCGCAATAACCGTGACCCTGTTCCTGCCTTCTCGTGACCGTGTTTACAAGATCTACCGGGGCTAGCAAGACAAAACAAACACAAATATAAATGAACGGAAAGTCAGCCTACCTTTCCGACAAGAGTGATCGTGCTGTACATCAGAACGTTCACGCCTTCACTGATCAGCTGCGATCACTCTGCAACACAAGCTCTCAAGAACGCTTCAGCTATATAAATGTTCCCTCTTGTCTACAGCCCAACATATGCAAGCTTGTTCGGACTCCCTTTGCTAACATCTGTGGCATTCCCTCCTGGTTTATTACGCCGAAGCCTGCAAGAGACTCTAGCAAGCCTTTGCTTCTCAAGTTTTGTTTATTTTCAGCTTGAATGATATTTTTCAATATAATATAGTCCATAAACTGCTTGAAGTAAACTGGTGTACAAAATTAAGGATATAGCATGTTAGCCAATTTAGCAAAGCTGCAACTGAGAAGCAAATAAAAAAGCTTCTGCAAAATAGCCTTTCTATAATAAAGCGGCTTGTTGGACTTGTCGGTACAGTATTCTGGTGCACTAAAGTACTGAAACATTGCTTATAGATGAAATCATTCTTCTCTAGAGTCTGAACGGTCTATCCAGCCGCTATTTTTTGCAAAGGTGCGCGAGTTGTGGCGCTCCAGTGATTGCGCACACAGTCATATGGCAAGGTGCGAAAATTCAAAATGAACCGGAATTCTGAAAACTCCAATGTTTCACTAATGCAAAATAATAATAAAAATATTTATAAAACATTGACATAAAAACTTACTAAACTCAACCTACTCAACTAACAGAAACTTACTTGATTCAAGAAACTTACTAGTCACAAAGTAGCTGGGCTAGTTCATAGACCAAGGGAACGAAAACGCCGTGCATTTCCTGTACCCTTAGTCTATGTCAAACGTGCGCTATTTCACCTTGTGGCATAAAATAATTATCACACTGCTCAGCCTAATAAATGTGCAATATACTCATGTAAATAATTTTGAATAATATAAAAGGCACACAATTGCCTTCAGATGCACGCTAAAACTGTTAAATTTTGTAAGAATGGTGCTCCATCATCATTCAATTAAACGGACTCATAATTAAGCCACACATTCTATGCATAAGGCAGCTACAAGCAATTACACACTCCTTCTTTACACTGATTTGCCTCTTCAACTTGTCAAACCACCAATAATGGCTGGCGACGGCAGGGCACCCAATGGGTCAAACTCCATTGTGTCGCCGTCGGGCGAGAGAGACCAGACACACAGAGTGGTTGAGATCTGTTCTACTACACTACCAGCATGTCTTACTCCCCTTTCTTGAAAGACTTCACTATTCAAAGGCAGCCGGACAAACAAAGAGTGTTTGGGAACAATTTACATTAACTCCTGCAATGTAATTGTCTCTCGAGGAGTGACGCTACAACTGCACAAGCATGGATCTCACAGGTGTTGAGTGGATAGCGAGAACCCTATAATCAATTCAGCTTACCTGAATCGACTCTGCTCGCCAGATGCCTACACAATGTTGAATAGTTACAGGTCACCGCTTGCTAGATTTGTGGCACATATCTCAGGTAGGACAAGTAGTGGTGTCAAAGAAAAGCAAGTTAAATGGTAAGCACTCTCAAGCACCCCCAATCAACACAGCATGGAGCACATTGACATACACATGACACTTGTCTCCAATTGGAGGTTCAGTGACTACAGTCACAAGCAAATCATTCATTCCAGAACCTGCAGCAGTCAACCATACTTTGTATTATAGACTGTATTATATAAACAAGAATTTCTTTCCATAACTTTAGGCAGCAAACTCCTTTTAGCAACTTCATTGTTGTCTAACTAGCACAGATATTCCAAGGTATCCCCTGGTAGTCATGCAACAAATATGAAGCTGCATTGTCGTAATCACCTTGCATGCAGACTACAGCAACTTTGAAATATTTGCCCTTGTAGATTCCCCAAACTCTTCTTACTTTAGGTACAAGGGATTTATTACCAGCATGACAAATAAAGTAAGCGCTAATAGTGACTACATTACATTCATGCAGCCGACTTTCTTCAGCTGACGTGGCGAGGGAGCTTTAACGGACCTCTTACAAACAAGTGTTTGCAACTTTTATGGCTTATTTAATGTTTGTCTGATAATGATCAAATTAAATTGTATATCCTTCACTACAATGGTAAATAATCGGAGTATTCTTATTTGAGATACATTTTTGGCATCAGTGATCGCTTCAAAACACCCACCAGAAGTTTAAGAAATCAGCACAAACGCATAGTCGAGCACCATGTTACAGTAACAGCTCCTTCATTCGAACTGAAAGAGTACTATAAAATCGCTCGAATTAGTGAGCATGCACTAGAATGAACAGACATTGCGTCATACAGTGTGGCGAGAATCCTAAGAGGGCACTTCTGTATTCATTCCCGCTAATTAGAGGACAGTGCACATTGTGGCCCGTCAATTCATAATTTAATTTTATGCTCTAACAGTGAACAGAATTTATTAATTAGTCGGAAGCACACCGCAAACAAGCATAGACGCATTCACATGAGCAGTGGCCCTTAGTGCTAAATTATTCGAAGTCATTTTTACGACTACGAATATTTTATCTCGGCAGACTTGGATACCTGTTTTTCCCACTTTAAAACTACCTTGTTACCTCTATATATATCCTTTAAAAGATTTGTGACTACATATTCCACACCTAGTGTGTCCAGTATTATCCACAATTCCTCTTGAACAACGCTTTTGTACGCTCCCTTGATATCTAAAAAATGCTAGTCACAGGGGCCTGTGTTCCTTTTCTGCTATTGCAATGCACTGCGTCAGTGAGAACAGATTCTTTATTCTTTATTCAATGATTACCCCGCTTAGCCCGAAGGCGCTGCAGCAGGGGGTTTACAATGTCGAGAAAAACACATCTTCTTTAATACAGCACACTTGTTCATTTGATAAGTGATACCATTCTTTAGTGGAACGAACAAAAAACGAATTAGCACACAAACTAGATCTGGTACGGTATTCTAAAATCTTGAAACAATGATTCTTCGCGAAGACATATAATGAGGGCTGTGAAGGTACTTTTCTTTTCGAAAGCCAGTTTTACCACGAAATATTTGGTACAGGAGCTTTAGCCGCAGTTTCTTTCGACGCGATGAGAGTAATTTCCACCTTAGTTCATTTTTCATAATGGTGCAACTGTCATTTCTAGAGTACCGGCTTAGGACAAACCTTGCAGCTTTATTTTGTATTTTTTCAAGTTTGTAACTTAAAGTACTTTGCCAGGGGTCCCACACGGCACAGGCGTATTCAAGCATAGGGCGACTGTATGTTGAATACGTCGTTGATTTCAAGCTTGCCGGCGCTTGTGTCAGGCTGCCCTGTGTAAAATTTTGTGACTTGGTGTCCTTCGCAACAACTGAATCAACGTGTGCATTCCATGAACAGTCGGCTGAAAAAGTACACCTAAATATTTATAATGCGGTTTTTGTATTACTATACTATTACAGATTACATACTCTGAAGCTAACTTGGTTTTTTTACGCGTGAAAGTAACATGACTGCATTTATTGGCATTTAATGTCATTTTCCACCTTGAACACCATTCATGGATGCGCAATAAGTCGCTTTGGTGCAGGGTGACTTATTTCTAAGTTTTCTGTACAAGACACAGTCATCTGCAAACAACCGTATATTAGAATGAATTCCTGAGCAAATGTCATTTATATATAATAAAAATAAAAGTAGCCCTAGGACTTCGTCCAGTGGCACCCCTGAAGTGATGTTCACAAAACTTGATTTTTTGCCATTTATTACTACACACTGTTGGCGGCGTGAAAGGTAATTTTCTATCCACACCAGAACTTTGCGGTCAATATTTAGTGGTGCATGCTTACTTAACAGAAAAGAGTGCGACACAGTGTCGAAAGCTTTTTGGAAGTCTAGGAAAAGACAATTGATGTGTTCGCTATTGTCCATCTCAGATACTTAATCATGGTTAAATTCAAAAAATTGTGTTGTACAAGATAAGCCCTTAAGAAAACAATGTTGTTGAAACGCCAGCAAGTTGTTTGTTGATAAATGTGCCATTATTTTTTTATAAAAAATATGCTCTAATAACTTGCAGGTTATGGACGTAAGTGAAATAGGTCTATAGTTGGTTATGTCTTTCTTGGACCCACTTTAATGAATAGGAACTGTATGTGCAATTTTACAGTCGTCTGGGAGGGCACCGGAGGACAAAGGCTTTGTGTAGATTACGTGCAGGTAAAGATAAATTGACTCAGAACACTGCTTTAAGACTCGAGGTGAAATTCCGTCCTGTCCAATTGCCTTATTATCGGTAAGTTTGTTTAGTAATGCCCCAATTGCATTCACACTTAGCTCTACTGATTGCATTTTCGGCACGGAACTTGTGCATTGCGAAGCACTAGAGCTATATTTCGCCAAGTGTACGCAAAGGAAGCAGTTGTTCAAACAGGTAGCATTCTCAGTGTCGTCTAATAACTCCTCATTATTGAAGACAATTTTGGTGATGCCCGAGGGGTCTGCTCCATATCTTTTCATGTATTGCCAGAACGCCTTTGAATTATTTTTTATTTTGTTTCCAAGTTTTTCAAAATTGTGCCGCTTAGCCAACTTCATACTGAGCTTAAACTCACGAGTCACATCATTCAAGCTTACAAAGTGCCGATGGCATTTATTTCTTTTATATTTTAAATATATGCGCCTTCTTTTCCTTACTATTCTTAAGATACGAGCAGTCATCCAAGGTTTGTTTCGCTTTCTAAGTCTACCGCTTTTCATAGTGGGTATTTAGGTTTCAGTAAGCTCTTTGATATTTTGTTTAAACTTAACCCATAATTCTTGTACGTCACAGTCATCTGAGAGACATTCAAAAAGCGGCAGATGATCGAGAAGCTTCCTTGATATGCTAGCGTAATCACCTTTGTCATAGAGGTACACCGTTCTCCTCTACTGTTCGTTTGTTTTTCATTTTTCGTTTGGGTGATGGCGACGACAGCATGGTGGTCACTTATTCCTGGTACGATATTTACTGAATTCACCATATTTGGCGAGTTGCAAAAAACAAGGTCCAATGTACTATTGCCTCTTGTTGGAGCATGAACACATTGGATTAACCCGCAAGAATCTACAATGTGCTTCATCTCAAGGTTTGAGGTTCCCCCCGCTGTCATCTCACAAGTTCCGTCACGCCAAGATAAATAAGGCAAGTTAAAGTCTCCCGCCAAAATGAACATGTGACAAGAAGCTTCCAAAATAATTTCATGCAAATGCTTTAACGCGATTGCGGGCGAGTTTGGAGACCGATAGAAAGTACCTGCTACAAACGAGGAAATGTCTCGCATAGTAATTTTGGACCACACGGATTCTACTTTGTGATGATCTATATCTAATTCAGATGAATTTAAAGAATGACGAACTAAAAGAAAAACGCCCCCACCCGTGCGAGATCTATCTTTTCGATAAGCAGCAAATTCGCTGGGAAACACCTCGCTATCTCTAATAGAAGGGTCCAGCCATGATTCAGTTCCGAATACTAGATCCGCTTTTACAGAATTGATAAGAGCCGCAAGTTCATCAGCTTTATTGACGACGCCTCTGCAGTTCACTGTCAGTGTTATCAGATGTTGTATTAGACGCCCCATTTTTTCTGGCAAGGGTCATTTTTTTACAATTTGAACGACTTCTTCCTTTTCTTTGTCCCACCTATGTGTTTTGCCATCCACAATTAACTTATCGAAATTCAACCTAGCGCGATGGTTTTCGTTCATGTTGTTGGTTTTAACATATTCCCAAACTCTTTTCGGAATATATCTTGTTTCAGGTGCATAATCTTGCTCCACGCTGTACGTGGTTCTCTTGAATTTCTTAGCTTCGGAAAGAACATGGGACGTTTCTTTGTAGGAGGCAAAGCTGACGATGATAGGCCTGTTTTTGATACATAATAATAACCTATACGATGCACTCTTTCCACTGACTGCATTCTAAATTCAATTTTTCTTTGCAGATGTTTTTGAGCAGTAGTTCAGACTGTTCCCACGTTTCTGATTCAGATTCGCTGACCCCCAAAAAGACCAGGTTGTTTCTCCGGCTTCTATTTTCCGAGTCGATGTCCTTGTCATGCAGCTGCTTAACTTCTTTTGCTATTGTCTTAAAGGGGTTTTCTTGGTCGCTTAATTGTTCTTTGAGCGTAGTAATTTGACCTTCAGTCGCAAGTATTTTACCATTAATTTCTGCCATGATTTCTTCCTGTTTTGCCAATCTGATGTCGATGGCCTCTAACTTACTCAAAATTGTAGCCTGACCAGTTTGTAAGGTTTTAAGAAGTTCGAACTCTTGGGCATTTAGCGGACCGGGATTCTACTCAACATCCAAGGAAAGTATTAACAATAATGCAAGGTACAGAACCTTATGCGTGAAAAAACGAAAGCGGTTGCTACGATACACCATCGGCTTTCTCGTTCGGCGAACAGATACATCACTTGTGGGACATGGAGCCGGCAATGCACACAATAATCTACAAACCGCAATTGGGCAATTATCACTAACCTACAGCAACAGAAGAAACGTTAGCTGCACGTCGGCGAGTGTGCCGGCTCCGAATCCCACGTAGCCAACGTGCCGCTCGAATAAATACGGTTCATCCGTGTCACATGATTGTCATCGGCCCACGGTGATATGATGGCTGTCCTCGTTGATAGTCGCATCCCTATGTGGCTTCGCGCTGATTATCGTCGGAAGTGTCCCTGTTCCACCGGCCGCTGCACTATCGATGGTGATCCTGTCGAAGAAGGCACGTCGCGAGCGTGTGCGATCGCTGGCCCTCCGTCCAAACTGCAACTGTACGTAGACGCAACAGTGCCAGCAACCTGCAGCAACAGAAGAAACGTTAGCTGCACGTCGGCGAGTGTGCTGGCTCCAAATCCCACGTTGCCGACGTGCTGCTCGATTAAATACGGTTGATCCGTGTCACGTGGTTGTCGTCAGCCCATGGCGATGTGATGGCTGCCCTCGTTGATAGTCACATTCCTATGTGGCTTGGCGCTGATAATCGTCGGAAGTGTCCCTGTTCAACCGCCCGCTGGTGCTATCGATGGCCATCCTGTCGAAGAAGGCACGTCGCGAGCGTGGGCGATCGCTGGCCCTCCGTCCAAACTGACTCTGTACGTAGATGCAACAGCGCCAGCAACCTGCAGCAACAGAAGAAACAATTGTCTTCGAACCTCCTGTGTTTCCGAAAGCCATTCTGCAGTTCCCCAAGCCCCCCCTCATACTCTATTCATGCCTACAGTCTTTCCGTTATAATCTGCATCGCCAGCCTGTAGACCACTGATGCCACTGTTATAGGACGGTAGTTGTTTATTCCAGCTTTGTCCCCCTTTCCTTTATAGATGATGATCAATCTGCTAAGTTTCGATTTATTGGGAACTTCACCATCGATTATTATTTTGCTCACTGCCTCTCTCAAAGCCTGCTTAGACTTCGGACCTATTGTATTTATCAGCATAATTGAAATGACATCTGGGCCTGTTGGTGTACTACTAAGAACCCTTTTCTCAGCCCTTTCCAACTCGCGTTGTGAAAATTGAGCCATTGCACCACTTGATTGATCCTTGTCTATTGTGGTACACAAACCACTTCTTTTTTGAAATTTTTCTGTCACCCTTGTTCTAATATATTCAATGGCTTCGTCCCCTTCTATCCTAGCACCTTGAGCTGGGTTCATAAACCTCTGCTCCAGGCTTGTCTCAATTTTTAGGGAGTTTATAAGGTTCTAAAATTTTGCAGCTGCCTTTCTATCCTTTTTCTGTATTTCTGCAAGCCACTCAGCCCCTTTTCTTCTTATCTTTTCATTGATCAGAAGGGATGAATCCTTTCTACAGCTTAGAAAAATTTCCCATTTTCTTTCAACATAATTTGTCGGTTCACCCCGCTGCTTAGTATGTCTGTGTTCTCTAGAGGCTTCCTGACGTTTTGCTATGGCTCTCTTAACTTTTTTAACCGACCAACGTTTGCATTTGTGTCTTCTTTTCCGGGGTGACTTGTCACGTTACTTAGCAAGCTCTAGCTCAGACAGTCTAATTAGATTCTTGTATGTCCACACTGTTTTAATATCCTCAGTGCTTATTTTCTCAAGTTGTTCACTGGCTATTTCAATTTGCCTTTCTAAATCAAATTTTTCCGGTAGTTGCTCATCTTGTCTCCTTCCCACTTTCACTGCTCTTCTAAAGCTTAGCTTGACACGTTTGTTATCACTACCCAGACTTCTGGAGCCACCTTCATGTATGTGCCTTCCCCTGAGCTTATCATACATCCCATGTGACATCAGTGCGTAATCTATCGTCGACTGCAGCTTTCCTACCTCCCATGTTATCTGCCCTTCACACTTCTCGGTACTTTTGCAAATGGTTAAATCAAGCCTTTCACACATATCCATGATCATTTTGCCTGTCGGGTCGGTATACCTATCTATATTTTCTATATGCGCATTCGTATCTCTAAGTATATTTATCTCTCACTCTCCTTCCAACTCCTGAATGACCTTTGATATACACTCTACCATTACCTGGATTTCCTCTCAGGCCTTTGCCCCATCCACAAGTACACAAAACCAAAGAGTGTCATTTGCCCTGCCACTTTCCTTTTTAGCCATGAATGTTCCTTGCAATTCTGCTTGACCCCTTGATAGTCTGTACTTTTCTGAATGAATGCCCCAATACCACCCCCATTTCTGCTGCCATCTGTTCTACTACAGTATTCCCACGCGTAGTCCGGATTGTTACGAGATTGTTCCATGTCCCTGAGATGTGTTTCTACAAAACCGTATACCATCGGTCTCTCCTCCCTTAGCTGTTCTTTTATCTCTTTTTACTTCAGCCTGTTCCTACCACCCTGCATGTTATTATACACTATGTCTGAATTGGCTCAGCACTCGTGGCTACGTCTATTTTTGCCCCGGACACTAGCTATCTTACATACTGCTGCCACTTTGAAATCGTATCTGTCCATACCACCTGTCAAAGGGTCTCTCTGTTTGTTTTCCTCGTTACTATCTATCCTGCACCCCAAAGGGCTCGCTTGCCCCTCTTAAACGCTACTGCGCGTCCTGCAAGGCGCTAAACCACCTCATGACCTAGCCGCCCATCGAAGTGAATTCTGTCTTGTTGAAAACCACCCCATCTATGCACCTCTCTGTTTATTTACACCACCTCAAAGCCCTTCTCTTGACTCATCCGCCATATCTCTTGGTTTCGTTGACAACCGATCTTTGCAGGTTGCTATCACGCACCGGTACCTCCGGTATCGTGCATATGACTACCTGTACCTGAGGAGAAGTGGCGCGCATGTCATCGACGCCTTTCGCCAGTGTAGTTGCTAGTCCTGCTGTATCTTCATTTAAGACACCGTTTAAACCGCCTGAAATTGTCACGAGGTTTCGTCTATCAGCTGTAGTTCTGAGTTTTGCGCTCGCTTGCCTTATGACTGCTTCCAGCTTACGTCCTGGGAATGCCCCCACTGCAACCTTCTTGTCACCTCTTACCCTCTCTTTGATGGCTTCTGTGGATCGATTTAAATTCGAGTCCCCGGTGATTATCACATGCTGTGACGTTTCAGCTGGACCGTCCTGCACCTGAGGATTACTCGCACCTTTGGCACTGGCTGCTTCGTCCCCTCCCAGCCCCACGTCTACTTCGCTGAAGCTGTGCCTTGCGACCATTGAACCGACTGAACCTGTTTTTTTCCAAACTTGCTTGCTCTTTGTTCTCCACTATTCTGGTTGCCGGTTCCCTAATGTTCTCTCCGTAGAAGCTCCTCTGTTTACCTTGGCTAGTGCTTTCTCGGCGGACTTCAGCCTTTGTCCCATTGCCCTCGTTTTCTCTTGCTCTGTTGCCAACGCAGTCTCGAGCCCGGTGATTCTCTTCAGCAGTTCACTCTGGGCAACCATCATTTTCTCCAATTTATTCTTCGACCTCACATTGGCTACTCTACGCGTCAGTCTCTTCTCGATCCGCTTCTACACTTCGGACCACTTTCAAACCCACGCCCCATTATGAACACTTTACATTCTTTTTAACCATGTCTTTCTGAAACCAATTGCCCCTGTGATTTGTCTCACTAAAAATTTACACAACTTGAGCCCTGCTCTACATAATAGAGAAAGTTTAAACTCTACTACAAAAATTTGCCTGTTTAATGTTCGTCAGCCTCTCCACGAATTGGCAAAAAACAAGAAAAAGTCAAACACACGCACATATAGAAACTAATAGGTACCTGGTGACTGACCACCGAAAAGCCATACAATAAAATAAGTGCTACAAGATTTTAACTGCTGCCTTATAATTATAAAGACAAGCTCAAAACATGCAAAACCACTTATCTGCGCAGTCGATCGGGAGCGCTCAAAAAACACGTCCATCCACCGTGACAGTCCGAACCACGACCATACAGAGGATGGTACCGCCATGTAGTGAAGACTGCAAGAAATAAACGAGTGGTGGCTACATACAGGTGACGCACAGCAGACGCCTTAAGAAGCTTCACCCCTAAAATAGTGCTCGAGGTCATGAGGCACTCGTGGCGTATTTTCTTTGCCCCAGTATTCCCTCCCTGCTTAGCTTAGAGCGCTTTCGTCGTGACAAGAGAAGAAAGAATGGGATTGCAGCGTGCGAAAAATACTTGTAGCTTCGCTCGTACTCAACAAATTCTTAAAATTTTCGTGGCTTTGGATTCGTGACGAAATGAGCTATTTAATGAATGCTCCTATGATTAGTTTTAAAAGTGTTTTAAGGCCCCTTTAAAGTTTAAATGAATGAGCTTTTACTTTACTATGTGCCAGGCCATACTGCAGTGACATAGAGACCATGCTGGGTGAAATGAAATGATGTGGGGGATGCGGCATCAGGCGCAGTCCTTCGCAAAACTTTGTTTACAGATGCCGGATGGGCACCTTATTCCCAATATTCCTTAGAAAATCAAACTTCTTTAATGTTTATGTATTTCTTGCAATGTTTAAACTAAAATAACACAGGCCAAAACAGCCAGCACGACCTAGAAAGAAGCCCGAAAACACAGCAAGAGAGGTTAATGACGATAGCCTTCATCGTGGACCCTGCCAATTCGTCTGCCACTGGTGACTGCTGTACTCGCGGAGCAGCTATTCGTAACATTGGGCCTGAGCAGCCACTAAATTCATTGTACTGGTAATGAGTTCATGAGGTGTCATGACACGATTGAGCCACTTGTTCTTACTTTGAAGCCATAGTTAAATGGGTTTGATATTGCAATAACCAGTAATAAATGGTTTGAAAGAGCCATGTGTGATTTTAGAAGCTCAACATACAGACTGAATACCTTTATATACAAAAACCAAATCAAATTTTCACATTGTAACTTTATTAGCATTTCAAAAACAACATGGCCAGATGACTAAAGTACGTGTCACATCTGGATGGATTTCGAATGTTTAAAAAAGTTTGCAAAATGTAAACAGAAGATATTGACATTCTTACTGCACCATCAGCTGCCTAACATCTCCAATGTGCAAAGGTGAATACATTGTGATATAAACAAGGCCATGTGCACGCACTGATATAATTTTGTTCGGCTGTTGAAGAAAGGGATGTAAAAATTTTAGTTAACATGCCCCAACGACAGAAATGAAGGCCAAAGATCAGCTCCACCGGTTTAAGCAATTTCTAAGAAACTGCATATCAGCATTCAGTCTGTTTTACTCGATCATAAATACTCAATCCTTTGCTCTACATTTGTGAGAATTTACCTGCCAGGTAATTGTAATCTTAACAGACCATAATACTTTGGTTTTCTAGCGCTATCAAAAAGAAATAACCAGGCAGGTAACTAACGAGGGCAGGGCTCTAGCTCGTCAACGGTTGTCTGCGCGAAATACAAAAAGATGACTTAGTTGGTACCTTGCATGTGTGCTTCAATTACTAGCCCCAAAAGACTCTACAAGAACCATTAAAAAGGCTAGCCTTCACTGTGATAGTCTGCTGCATGTTCCACAGAGGCCTTGCCAATTTTGTTACAGCGGAGCGGAGCTCTCCCAGCAGAAAGTTCTGCAAAGTGGGTATGTGCCAAACAGCTCTCAGCATAGCTTCGAATAGAGTAAGTGTGGAAAAGGGAAGCAAGGCTAAGGACGATCTTAGGGAAAGTATAGAGCATAAAGCATAGCATAGTCTATCGTATTATAGGGATTGAGAAGTTAAGAAGTCACCCTCTAATGGATGCATCTCGCTTGCATACTAGGTGGCACAGTGTCCGCACATGCTTTATAAATTGGCAATTTGCAGAAATCTGCAAGGTGGCTTTTCTGCAAGGTTGTTATCCATCCAAAAGGGAAAAAAACTCATGCCCAGACTGCTTTTCTTGTTCACGCGTGCAACAAAATAGCTCCCCTTCCGCACCAATTACTGATTGGTTGTCCCACCTCGAATGAACCCTCAGATCGCATGGTGGGTGAGGCAACTGTCGTTCGTAAAGAAGAGGGGGGGGTAAGGCAACACAATGAGTGAGAAAAGCAGTCTGAGAACTAGACCTTTTGGTTGGAAAGCAACTTTGCAGGAAAGCCAGCTTGCAGGCTCACGCAAGTGGTCAATTTGGCTTTCAGTATTCTGTAAAAACATTACGCGGAAGCCCTGATGGTCATTTCTGTGAATACTTTCTGACGAAAGTAGTTTTTGCAGTCAAAATAATAGCCTCCGATACA
This sequence comes from Rhipicephalus annulatus, assembly GCA_013436015.1. Classification (NCBI taxonomy): domain Eukaryota; kingdom Metazoa; phylum Arthropoda; class Arachnida; order Ixodida; family Ixodidae; genus Rhipicephalus; species Rhipicephalus annulatus. The sequence continues at coordinate 82,081 of WOVY01000027.1, forward strand.
AAAAAGCACAAAGTTATTTACAGGCACTATCTAATTAGAAAACGTTTACAGAACGTGCACATTGCACGTAATTGCTGCTAGAAATTACTATCCTCGAACAAGCTTCTTTAAAGAAATACTGGCAATCTCTCAAAAGTACAGTCTTACACTGGTTCGTCTCATTTAAGGGATGGCGTGGCGCAGCATAAATACGCATCTATAACTGTCTACACGCATAGCTGTTTTTCAAAGATGTTATCGAAGCTTTTTCATAATACATTTTGCGTTACAGTGCAATTACGACGAAGACGGATAACAGACGGGACACAAACGAGCACTGTAGGTGTTTCTTCTTGTAGGTATCCCCCAGCGCTCGCTTGTGCCAGTTCTAATTTCCGTCTTCGTCATTTTGGCGCTGTAATTAAAACTGCATCCTTACAAACTAGCCGTGCTCTCAATACTATTGCAGTATATATTTTACAAAACTTCCCTCAAAAATTGAAAAAATAGCACCTTCTTGTACCCGTTTTCAGCAAAATTCTGTTTTGGATGTCATTACATAAGGCTCTATTGAAAGCAAATGAGGGTGCGATGAGGGCGAGCAACTTGAATATGGGAGTGCATATCAATCTATAATTTTGTAGCCGATATGGAAGTAGGCAAAATAGGGTCCAGCTTATGCTAGTGTGACATACTTTTCTTCTTCTTCTGGAATGACTCACTTGAGACATAAGCTAGTAGTGAGTAGTCTGCTGAAGAGAGAGAAGAAGAAGTTGGAACACTGGCGGAGATGCATTAATTCAGTAAATTCAGAGCTGATAAATAAGTTTCGGCATTTAGTACCGAAAAACGTAAAAAAACTGCATTTGCTAAGGGTACCAGGCCACCGCGGATTATATTTTAACGAAATGGCGGACTCTTTGACAGCAGCATCCCTGGGTGGGCCGACCATCGCAGTTTTGTATGATACGGCTTACGTAACCGCGCTAAGGTTCCGAAATGCTTGCCTGCGATGGGGAAAAGGTAATTTGGATAAATTCAAAGATTTCGAGCATTTGAGCTATTGCTGGAATAAACAGTGGTGTGTATCTCGCCAGGTAGAGGTCACTTATGCCAGATTGCGCTGTGCAGTTCCACAACTAAATTATTACCTTAATAAAGCTCAGCTCAAGGCGTCACCGCTATGCATTTGGTGCAACAAAATTGAAACAATTGAACATTTCTTTTTATTCTGTCATCGTTATTCTTATCAGAGAAAAGGTTTTTAGTAGCCCCATTACAAAAGCTACGAATACAAGTAAATTTACCAGTAATATTATCACTTGGCGGAACTTCATTTGGTTACTGCCGCAAGGATGTATGCTCCGCTGTGTTTGAATACATCAACGCAACTAAAAGAATACCATGCTAGTGAACCACTACCTTTTCAGATCTTTAGTTTATAATTCGTAGTTATGTCTTTCAAAAACAAAAGATGGTTTGACCGCTTGCTCAGCACACATTTTTGTTTTTTGGTAGTATTATTTTAGGCTACTTTTTCAGATTGGCTTCATCTTCAGTTTAGTTTCATTTAAGCATCCTGCCGCGTGGTTCTCTGCCCATCCCCCTTTGTGGGTAAGCGCCATCCATCAGGGGTCATCAGCATCAGCATCAGCATTAATAAACTGCGCTGTGTTTTCGGAACCGCGTTTCAGAGTGCTATATTTATTGGTGACCCGGACTACGAACGCGACTTTCCATGGAGCAGCGTGAGCATTTCGACAGCCTCAGCCCTGGTACCGCTGCCACTGCACCCGGCCATGTACCGTTTTCGGGTGTTGTTGGAAGTACTACTACCATGACGCTACCACAACTGTGGCTTGCCGATCCCTCTTTATGGTTCATACAAGTCGAGAACAAGTTCCGCATTCATCGCATCACGTCAGAAGTTCCCAAGCATGAGCTGCTCGTTGAAGCGTTGCCGCCAGAGGCAATGGCCGAAATGCAGGCTCGGTGTGCCGTTGCACCTTGATACGCTGACATGCTCTGCAAGTGCGAACCCAGTCACGAATGTCAGCGCGTATGCGCGGCCAAACATAGCGTTCAGTGACCAGATGTTGTGTAGCTCTTACGCATGGATGACAGATGAAGTGGAGGGTGTCATAAACAGCACGACGAAGCGGTGAAGGAACGTAGATACGAGTGCAGCTGTGTGAATCATCACACCAGAGCGTAACGTCGTCGTCGGGAAAGTTGACTTGTTTCAGTCGGAGGGAAGTAGAAGATCGGAGTCGTGGAAGTTCATCGTCTAATGCCAGTGCCTCTGCGAGCGAAGACAATGAAAGGTCGGTGGTGCCTGTCGTGGAATTGATGGTAATTCGACTGAGAGCGTCCACTGCAGTGATAAAGCGGCCTTTTACATATCGATTGTCTGTGGTGAATTCAGCAACGAAAGCAAGATATCGAAGTTCTCAAAGAGGGTGCGTCGCACATCAGGAACGCAAAGCCGAAACAAGGGGCTTGTGGTCGGTAAGAATGGCAAATTGTCGCCCTTCAAGGAAGAACCTAAAATGCTTCACCGCAAGGTAGGCCGCGAGGAGCTCCCGTCCGAAAGTACAATATCGGCGCTCAGTGTCGTGTAACTTGCGGGAAAAGAACTAAATTGGAACCCATGCACCGCTGATTTACTGATGAAGAGCGGCCCCAACTGCTTCTGAAGAAGCGTCCGCTATGAGGCTAGTGGGAGGAGTTGGTGAAGGGTGGTGCAGGAGGGTGGCCTGGGCGAGCTTGGTCTTATCGGCAGCAAAAGCTTATTTCGCGACCGTGTCACAGGGAAGTGACACGGTCGCAGAATGTGTTTGCGACCGTGTCACTTATGTTTTGTTTGTTATGGGGAGATGTTGCACTCGTGACAACATTAGTAGTTATTTGCAGTTTCATAACAATGCCAACAGAAACATGGATATTAGCCACACTAGAAATGGTAGGCTTCTATGAAGCACTGGTGTTTTCGCTGAGACTTGCAAAGATAGTAGCCCTAAACACTGCTACACAGATACCTCAAAGGATGGCGCCTGACTATAATTTACGTTAATTCGACCTCACGGCTCTATTATAGGAGTGCATATGTAATTGTTATAAAATTTCAGAGCCAGTACGGCACCGACAAATGATGTTACAGAAACATAGGTGTCTATTTTAAATGTATAACCGAGGCCGGGCATGACTCTTTGGTAGAATACCTAATTGCCCAGCAGAAGACCAGGTTTCAATTCCTGCTTGGACACTTAACTTTATTCCTTGCATTCATCTGGTTATTGCTGCCTATCTGGTTATTGCTGCCCTCGCTGGCATCGGTCTCGTTTGTTGTGAGCGAAAAATTGTCTGTGCGTCTGTGACCGAATAATCAAGTTACCTAGTTTCTAGAAACTGAAAGAACTGCTACTTGTAAATTAATGAAGGCGTGCGAATTGCTGCAAAATAAAACCCTCAAGTCGTACAACTAGACACTTAACACAGGGCTAATCAAACGGAAGTTCATTGACATGAGCCATAAATGAACTTTGGTGCAAAATATCATTGGCGCAAACCTAATATACGAAAGAAGAGACTCAGAAAAGCGCTTAAAGAACCCTCACGCATGCGTACAACCACAAGAAGAGACCAACTAACTATAATCACAATCTGTCAGATAGAAAATCAAATTCATTACCATACAATGACAGAGATGGAATATTCCTACATTGTTTGCCAAATTGTCGAATAAACATCGCCTCTGCCAATTCACGTGCCACTTTGTCTTTGCTTCTAAGCAATATTTTCGTACGGTGATTTAGCGGTTCACAAAAGCATTCCTTACAATGATGCGGCAAATGCGAACCCGTGCCGTTTCTTATTGACAGCGCATGTTCCCTTAAGCGATCGTTTACACAACGGGCCGACTGGTCAATGTACACCTTGCCACAACTGAGCAAGATCAAGTAGACAATGCCTACCAAACAATTCAAAAACTTTCTTTCGTGCTTCTTTAAACAATGAGCACTTGGTACTCCACACGAACGAGCACAAATGCGCGAAAGCCTCCGAGGTGCCGAGAACACAACAGGGACCTCAAAGTGAGAGGCGACGTGCTTCAATGAATGAGCTACTCTGTGCACATACGGGATGTCAACAGGTAGCTTCTTCTGTGTTTTTTCCTTTGTGCCAGAAGCACCGGTGGCGTCATGTCGACATTTTCTCAGTAAAGCTTCGCACACTGTCGTTAACACCAACAAAGGAAAACCCACAAACACGAGCCTGGTCACTTGCTCCCTGAACGTGGTCTTGCCAACACGTTATTGATGAAAGTTTCAGGGAGCAAATAACCAGGCTCATGTTTGCGGGTTTTCCTTTATGTGTGTTAAGGGCAGTGTGCGAAGCTTTACTGAGAAAATGTCGACATGACGTCACCGGCGATTCTGGCACCAAAAAAAAAACACAGAAGAAACGACCTGTTGTCATTCTGTATGTGCACGAAGTGGCTCTTTCTTTGAAGCACGAAGCCTCTCGTTTTGAGGTCCCTGTCATGTTCTCGGCACGTCGGAGGCTTTCGCGCATTTGTGCTCGTTCGTGTGGAGTACCAAGTGCTCTTTGTTTAAAGAAGCACGAAAGGAAGTTTTTGAATTGTTTGGTAGGCATTGTCTACTTGATCCTGCTCAATTGTGGCAAGGTGTACATTGGCCAGACGGCCCGTTGTATAAACGATCGCTTAAGGGAACATGCGCTGTCAATAAGAAACGGCACGGGTTCGCATTTGCCGCATCATTGTAAGGCTTTTGTGAACGGCTAATGCACCGTACGAAAATATTACTAAGTAGCAAAGGCAAAGTGGCACGTGAATTGGCAGAGGCGATGTTTAGTCGACAATTAGGCGAACGATGTATCAGTGTTCCATCTTTGTCGATGTATGATAATGAATTTGACTTTCTATCTGACAGATTGTGTTGATAGTTGGTTGGTCTCTTCTTGTGGTTCTACGCATTCGTGGGGGTTCTTTAAGACGAGCTTCGGTTCAATAAAAGTCAGTTGCGAGTGTGCGCTTTTCCGAGTCTCTTCTTTTGTCTTTTAAGTTTGCGCGAACGATGTTTTGCACAGTTACACACCAACTAGCCCGACAGCATACGTTACTGAATAAACGCTTGATGTACAGCCCTATTCTTTCTCATTTCGTATGAAAGGGGGAGAAGGAATTCATATGGTTTCCGTATATTTTATTTATTTTCATATATTTCCGTGAAATTCTTACGCAAACATACGGACTTAATGGACATCGCATACAGAACGTTTCAGTAGGAATGGACCACGCAATGTCATGATAATTGTACCCTGGTATTTTTGGTGGGCTATATCGCACAAAGAAAACCAAGAATATGTAAAAATTATGGCATCAAATTTTACCGACATTTCATTGAGATAGAGACACAGCCTACTATTTTTATTTTTAATGCTGAGAGCATTTAAGTTAAACGCATTTAAGAGAGCTGATGGCCTTTAAGCTCAAGCATTGAATTTTCACTATCTTCGTATCAAAATTCTTCCATGTCAGACATAGTTCCCCGACATTGGAAGCTAAAGAAAAGTGTGGCTGTGAAAGCATCACCACAGCGTTTTGTCGAGATCTTCGAAAAAGGCAGTCCTTAAAATTGCTAATGTATTAATTTTTATTTGCCCCAAACATTGTACCTTGCATCCAAATGAACCTCCATCCAAATTCTTTGTTTTTTTGCATTTGTGCTCTCACTAACTGCTTACCTTGTCTTGTCAAGTGTTCGTTGACATAAATAGGACCACTTAATCTAAAACGAAGGGCCACTGTAGACAGACGTAACTTTTTGCCTTCTCCAGAGCAACATTTTATTTGTGACATTGGGCATAATGCAATTCTGTGTTTTTCGAACTAGGCTTGTTTGTCTCTACTCTGTCAGTAATGCCAATATCATCAGAAGTTAATGGTTTTTTCATATCACACAAAAGCTTCGGACAGTGTCAAAAGGCGATCCCTCATCTGGGACGATTTTGATGTCAGATAGGTCGACCTTGAATAAAGTGTATATTCTTCAATTTTCAACTGAAATTGCTTATTTTCATTTGGAAGTTTTTTGTGACTCTTTCACGGTGCGACATGCTTTTCATGCAAAGCTTTTATTGTTAAAGTAAGCGCGTTCACATCGTCACCAGCTTCGTTCCACACTGCTTGAAGGACAAAAGTTCAGCATGAATTTGGTGATTGAAATCCTCTGCTTGCCATGACAAACAATTCCCAGGAACCATTGATTTTTTTGTTTGGCAGGAGTGCATGCAGTAACAATAACACAATTAAAGCAAGAAATAAGTGTCTCACCTCTGCAAAAATTATTTTGGCAAGCTCTGTGAAGAAAATACACACTGCTGCCAAACTGAGGAGAATATGGAGAGCACTTCATATATGTAGGCAGCGTCCAGTAGCTTGGTGAGTCACAGCGCATGAGCAGGGTGAACACAGCTGATGTTTGGAACATTGCTTCAGAGTTTGCTGGTGCTTGGGTCTCTTGACATTGTCAGGAACTTTCTTTGAGCAGCCTTGCGAAGACGAAACGACAGACCGTGCCGAAATATTTCTGCACTTGTGCGAAAAATTGTTTTGCTGAGCTTTGTGAAGACTGCATGCCCTGCTTGCCGAATCACAGCGAGCCGCTAGCAATGCATGGGCAACATATTCAGTGGCAATAAACTTCAAAACGGGCATGCTGCAAAATAAAAACGTGGTGTTGCAGAGATTTTGATATAACCGATGTCATAGATGTCAATTTTCATTCACCCCTATAGCTCGCTCATGCACGAACGTGAAGTTTGAAATCTTAGACAAAAACACCTGCTTTTAGCTGTATCGACTGCGCGTAATTAAGAGATAAGCATGCGTAAGTAATATTGTTGCCCGCGATCAATACATCCTGTTCTTGCAACTGTACAAATATATGCACGTGTGCATTCCTAGAGGCACATTGACATTTCTGTAATTATGACACTCATGTCATGTGTTTCTTAAGTGAATTCCTTGTAATATGCGCCATAGGAATATTTTATTACGTAAAATTACAGTACATCTGCATATAGATTACAGTATGCACATACGCATCCACTGCTGATAAAACTGAAAACAAATGAATACTGACACATAATATTTTCGCCACGGTAGTGAAGGGCTCCGTGAATTTCGACCACCTGGGTTTCTTTAACGTGCACCCATATCTGAGCATACAGGCTCACAGCATTGTCACCTCCATCGAAAAAGCAGCCACCACAGCCGGGATTTCATCCAGCGACCTTCGGGTCAGAAACAGAGTATCCTAGCGACTACACCACTGCGACAGGACTTCAATCTTCCTGTTCCCCATGTAGGATGAGAAACTGGCTTTGCAGGTCTGGCTATCCTCCCTGTCTTTTATTTTATATCATTTGTTCTCATAAGTTCAAGAAATGCAGCTTCCTTCAAGCGTCTAACATTTGGACAATTATATATTGCCTGAAATTGAGTTCACTAAATGAATATTGGGTGCAGCTTCATTGTGATCATTGATCTAAATTGTTTCTGGTTGGCTAAAAAGACAATACTCCTCACGTGTCATCAAACAGCACAAGCTGTCTAAGGACTGCAAGTGGAAAAAGCGAAAACGCTAGGACAATACGTCAGTCTTGAACAACATGACATCACAATAAAGCAGGCAAACTTCTGTGATGATTTCCGGCAACGAGGATCTCAGAAACTACTGGTAGCTACATAACGGAATGGTTTCCCACCATGACGTAAAGGCAGAAGAATCACATTGTGACTGACCTGCTTCATTATGATAATGATGAGGCCACAACTTTATTGGGCTCTGTATGCTACTAACAATTTACGTTGCAAATCAAGTCACAATAACATTCAATACGACGTCATGCAATCCTACCATGCGGTCTAAGTACCAACAAAGTAATTTTAGGGACGTTGGTGCAAGCCAATAAACCACAATCGCTTGGTGAAGAATATGTTTTACAATATTCAATTGGTTCGATGCCTACATCTTCAAAAAAGGCAGTCTAGAATTCTTCATTCTTAGATGAATACGATGCCTAATTTTCCATTTCAGTAGCAACATATACACGTCTTAGGCTTGCATACCATGATGTATAACCTCACTGCGTTTTGAGGAATAAATGAGGCATTCATACACTGCACATACCACAGGTCACTTGTAAATTTGCAGCGAGGACATAAAAAGTAACGATATCAGATACAGCATTACACTTGTAATTCGAGAATGTCCTTGGAAGTTGTGGAACAACTATATTTTAGAATGTTTGTAGACGTAAAGTTATTCGGCCAAGTTTTAACGCGAAAGCAGGATGTGGCGCACACAATTCTTAAAAACCAGAACAATGCAATGATAGGTGAACATGGGGGGAACAAGCAGTACCACGAAAATTGCACTAGAACGAGTGAACTACTGCTCAACCTAGCACTTGCACAGCTAAGGTACGGCTATTCGGCCACTCATAAAAAAAATGTATTAGCCCAACCGTAATTTCATGCTTTGCGAAGCACACCTACGGCCCGCTGTGTCAAGTTTACGCACACTTAATTTTGGCTGAATATCATGGTAGTTTAATATCATACGTGACCGGTGGATGCAAACACATTGGTCGCACAGGACAACACATCTACCTTATAGTAGACACACACATTTATTGATCATGCAGTTGTCAAAATGAGGACGCGTAACATATAAAACTTACTTCAGATACTTGTTTGGCACAGAAAACGAAACATATCCGGGTAAATACCAACGCGGACACTTCGTCATTCTTCTAAATTAAATACGCTTAGGTCTAAATCAACACGAATCACCAGCATCCTCAAATGCACGTGACAGACACACAGACGAGGCTTACGGCTAACAAGCGCACCAATATTTTGCCTAGCCCAACGCTCCTTTCCCATTTTTCTCAATCGCTTCTCAAATTTTATCTTGCTGCTAGATTTCCTGCCCTCAAATGATGTTCATTCATATTACCTTGCACTCCTTCATTTGGTGTATTCCCGTGAGCTCCCACAGCGAGCCTTCATTCTACGGTGCTTTCCCAGCCACGGTGGTATAGTGGCTAAGGTACTCAGCTGCTGTCCTGCAGGTCGCGGGATCCAATTCCGTCTGCGGAAGCTGCATCTCTGAAGAAGGCGAAATGTTGTAGGCCCGTGTGCTCAGATTGTGTGCACGTTAAAACCCCAAATGGTCAGAATTTCCGCAGCCCTCTA